>MU224357.1:419379-431259 GCA_018584345.1 Thuja plicata | reverse complement strand
CCAATCTGTCCTAATCTCTCAAACCTGCTGAGGCCATCTCAAAGAAATAAAAGAAACAATAACTCGAAAGAGGTCAAACTCAAATTTCTTTCCTTTGCCTAGGGTAAACCTTTTCTACCCTCAACACAACTCTAATACCATGTGAAAAATTCCTATTATAGTCACTGATTATTAATCTCCTATCTCATAAAGATTATTTAACTGCTGAAAAAAAAAATTACAGCTGAATATCAAAAAATAACACAACTGCAACTTCACCAATAAAAATACAGAAAGAAATATGCAACACAAAGAACACAATATTTTTGGACAAATCGTCCCTGGAAAAACCCCTAAGGGAAAACTAGTACTGCAGATGAGAAATATATATTAATCTTTAGCAAATTAAGAGATACAAAATTCCTTGCCTCTCACTGGCAGAACTCAGACAGTCTCCTAACTCCTCCTGTTGATATTCCTCCACTACTATCCCCAACACTATCACTGCACCCTTGCTAACACTGCAATACTATTTGCTATCACTGCAAGCTCATTTGCTAACACTGTAAATGCTCTCCAACTTGTGTTGGTGTGATGTGATTGATGTCTCTCCAAATGCCCCTAGACCCCCTTTTATACTACCCTCGTTGGTAAACCAACGGCCGAGATCAATTCTCAATCAACGGCTGAGATAAATTACAACCAAACAACCAAACAAAAAATTAATTGCAAGTTGTTGCAAGTTGTCACCTAGGGGAATCAAACAAACAAATAATTAATAATTAATTAATTATTGTTAGCAAGTGGTGGGACAGCTGTCCAAGCTAACAAACTAACAAAATCAAGGTTGGATCATGCATAACAAAAATAGAGGCCCAAAGACACTAAAATAGAACCTATTGAGCATACAATTATAGGTGAGTACAAATTAAGATGGTACAAATTCATGATGGATCTAGTTCGGGTCATGTTGAGTCATTCCATTACTTGTACATGATTTTTTTCATATTTTCTCTCTTTGGAGAGGATTTTATCATAATTTTTTCTCCTCTACTTTTTAGAGTTATTATCTATATGGGTACCTAACAAGGTCTTTTTAATGTGACCCGTCTTTGTATTCTTACAATTGTTTATGTTCCAAACTAATTTGAACTTTGGGGGATGTTGACATGATTGATATAAATTATGCAATATTTTCTATCTAGGTCCTATTAATAATTAGGTAAGTTTACTTAGGGAGATTTTAGGCTATTTAATTTGTCTCATTTTATATTATTGTGACAATTATCATGATCCTATGTTGTCCTATATGTTTCACCTTGCTTATATAAGTAAGGATCATCTTTGACATTATATATTATTATATCCTATTGTATTGTATAATCTACCATTTTTTTTTGTTACTCTTGCGTCTAAGGTTATATTATCTTACAAGTGATACTAGCTACTTGAATTTGTTGTGTGATTCTTACAAATCGTACTAGCTAAAGTTTCATATCATTCCCTTTCCCTTATCTTTTTAGAAACACTTTGATAAGAGTAACATTTGTGCAATAAAAAGGATACATTTTTACTGAAGAGTAGGCATGTGATATTAGCAATATACATTCCTATATTGGATCAATTTTGTATTCATGAAAGTGATCTTGATTACTCTTGTATTTGTGTAAATGTCTTGTTTGTATATAAAATTTGAATATTATTTTGGGGCCATCTTTACCTATCCACATGACTATTGGGTGTTGACTCAAGATGAAAATGTTTTTCACTTTGTAAGGAACTTAAGGTAGTATAAAAAATTCATACACTAACCTTAAGAGGAGGGTTATGTAAAAAAATTTGGATCTTTACAATTGTAACACCTCACTAACCCTAACACAATCTAGTAGTTATTATGACCCTGAGTTTATATTCAGACACTAAATTGGGTTGGTTCTTTGGATGTTGTAAGATCTTTCTATGATTTTGTTTTTCACAAATGTGATTGT
Organism: Thuja plicata; assembly: GCA_018584345.1. NCBI lineage: Eukaryota > Viridiplantae > Streptophyta > Pinopsida > Cupressales > Cupressaceae > Thuja > Thuja plicata. Next base: position 429,292 of record MU224357.1, on the reverse strand, counting down.
GATCTTGCATTTAATGTTTTCATAGGGGTACTTACCTACTCTATTTTTGTATCTTTATTGTATTACTTCATATTCTAATACTTGATGTTACTACTAATGATAAATATGTTGAATGTTGTAGAGTCACCTATCTAATCTATTATGGTGGACTATGCATGATGACTTTATATTTAAATATTTGATGATTCTATTATCAAATAGACATATTGATTATATTAGGTTTATTGCTTATATTATGTAATACCCTTCCACATGTTTCCCTTTTCAGTATATGTGTGTTCAAGACTTCTCAGGACATTGATTGGTTGTGATAGACTATTTATCATGTTTGATGGCATTATGATGTTGTTAGATTAGCTTTGATTTTATGTATACATTGACATTTACAGGACCATTAATTATGTTTCCTTCTGTGATCATGATTATGATTAAATGATGATTATTGTTTCATGTTTTATACTAATGAACTAACCCATTATTCTGCTAATGATAGTTTAGATGTGACTATGCTTCATGTATATGTTAAATTGATCTTTTTTATGATGTGTTGTATGATGAGGGAAAAAATTGTGTTCTTCACTTGTGAGGCCCATACACTATCTCGGTCCCCTTCAATAGTTGTCACTATTTTCCATGATATGTGTGTGTGTGTGTGTGTGTTTGTGTGCGCGCGCGTGCTTCATATTTGTGATGTAGGTTTGCAAGTATGAAGCAACAACTTCACCTAGATTTACAGGTATGAGAGTTCCCTTAAAATCCCCGATGGCAGTAGAGGGGAGATAGTACCAATGCCCACTTGAGCTTATCCCATGATATTGTTTTGATTAAAGAGCGATTATAATATTGATTTATCAATCAGACTGTCAGGATGATAGATCCTTACCCACCTAATATCTGGTTGTGTGTGGTTTAATTTGGGAGTGCATTTATTATGCTTTCATGGTTTTTTATGTTTCTTCATGATTTGGATTATTTCTTTCTTGGTTGATCTTATGTTTCATGATGTATGTATTGTTTATCTTGTCATGATTGATCATTTTGGGCATTTTGGTATTTTGATTGTTATTTATCCCTTTTTACTTAAGCCCTAAATTGATATATATGTTTATTATTTGTCCACTCTCTTATATATTCGTATATGACTATTATTGAAAAAATATTAAAAGATATATATTCTTGGTATGCATTAAATATGATTGTATATTATGATTAATATGAAATAAATATGATTGTATATTATGATTAATAAGTTATGTTATTAGCATATTAATGTAATAGTGATTTGGTAACTATCATTAGTTGGGAATTAGTTGGGAAGTGGTTCATCTTCCCACACAAATCTTCAGAAATCTATTTGATTGGATCTCTATGTAATTTATGTGCACAAGGGATGGAGTTTTCATGGAGGAAATTCTTTAAGTTTTGTTGAAGATTTTTGTTTGAGACTTCTTGGATTTCAATGCTTTTGGACAAGAGATTTCTTAACATATCTATTCTTTGTTGGAGGAGTATTTTTTTGTGGTTATCATTTATTTGGAGTTGAATATTTATGGAATTGGTGGTGGGTTGATTTATGTTCATAGAGATTAGATTGTCTTCCCTTTTCATTGTCTCCTTCTTCCTTGAGTTGGATCTCCGCAGGACCTAAGGTAGGGATTGAATCCATCATTCCATTTTCTTGTTCTGTGATTTTTTATATGAATTTTTATGTTTTAAAAATGTATGAAATCAATCATTTTCATTTAATGGGAATATGATAATGATTTGGTAAGTTTGATGCAAATGTGTGTTGAATTTTCCTAGGTTTTCATGCAACCTATTTTTGGAAATTGTTTAATTGCATTCATCTATTTGATATTAGGGTTTCAATTGATTGGGGTTTTGGAAAGGAAACTAAAAAATATCAAATGGGTCTTTCGTAGATTTGGTTTCTAGGGCTCAATTAATGTTTTATTTCATACATCTTTCCCAAGTTATCTCGTGTGTCCTACTACCTTATTTTACCAGGAAAATGCATTTTAGAACTTGTAATTATGGCTTGGAAAGTTTCAATTGCATAGAAAGACTATGAAATTGTGTATCACAATATTTAAATTATGTAGCTTGCTCAAACATATGTGTAGAATGCCTATTTTGATGAATTTTGACAAAAAAAGGGCTTGGGTGTATACCAGAGGTTATAGGGCTCCTTATTGTACTATTTTGCAAGACCTAATTGATTTTAGGGAAGATATATTTTCCAGTCATGTGTTTTTAATGTGTTTTATTATTCTATGTTGATATCATTCAGTTTGATTTCCTTATTAGGGTTTAGGGCTTGTCCTTGAGGAAAGGGCAATGTGTGTGATCCCTAAACTAGATTTTATTGATTCAAAATGTAGTATGAAAATTATTTTTATTTATTTCATTTTTGAATGAATCAATTATGTTTCTTTAATATTGTTTTCATCATAAGATTTAGAGAACCTGGGTGCAGTATAGGTGAGTGGTTCTTAATGGGGGTCAAGGCCCTGAGTGGATGCCAGAATAACCTATTGATAAGTTAATTAATTAAGTGATGACATTAAAAATTAACCAAGAGGGGCATACACATTAACAAGATAATTTTTATGCCTCTCCTATGCCTTTAGTGTGAGTAAAATCTAAGGATAGGAGTGGGATAAGATTCTAGTTGACATGGCATGATAAAACTACCTTGTCCTCATGAAAGGTTATTTGGTTTCAAAAGAGTCCTACTTGGGGGTCAGGGTCAAGAGTGACTACTAGGATAACCCAAGGGGTGAGGGATATGTGATGACATTGAACCTACATGTGACCTAGAGTCTTTATCCATCTATTTTTATGCCTTTCCTCTAGTAGTCTTAACTTTTTTATGTTTCCTTGCATTTCCTTGCCTTGTTTAGAGATTGTTTACCACCTTGTAGTTTGTTTTTAGATTTATTTTTTTATTGTGGGGCCTTTGTGTCTACCTCCTTATCTCAATGAGAGTGGGCCTTCTAGTTCCAAGTGTTTGGGTTGTAAATGTTTTTCTTATCAAGGTTCAGTTGATTCATGTTGCATGGATGGACCTTTGTACCAGTATCATTCAGTTATGCTACATTAGAGATCTTATCCTTGTACATGTTATCTTATGTCATGTTTTACTCATGTATATACATTGATGTATTTGGATACTCCTAGGAGGAGCTTTATATATTTATAGACGTATTAATGTAATTGTATTTAAGGAACGATGAAATATGTAGAACATGGAGAATGTTACTGTAAATTATTATTTATGTAAATATGTTTTTGTAATGTGGATTAGTAAATGAAGAGAGAGATTATCTACGTGGTTAGGAAAATTTTAAGTTATAAATGGATGTATCATTAAATGAAATCAATTACATGGTGTGTATGTAATGAAATAATGTACTTGAATGATATGATTCATGTTATTGTTAGCTGCATTTAACAAATGATTAAGGAATCAAAGGGATGTTAGTTATAGTTAGTTATCCTTGTGGTTAAATAATTTTAATGCTATGAGAAAAAGGAAATGACTAAGCTAGTGTTAGATAGATTGTTTATCTTAAATGATTTTATGTTATTAATGTTATGGTGAAAGAAATAACTTATGAACATTTAAGTTTGGTGTTATAAAATGAACCTATATTGATGAACATTATGTTACATTCCTTATGATACATTTCATTGTTGAACCTAGATGATTAGTTATGTTATATATATGTTTCTTAGATTAGTGATGTTAGGGAACCATGTGAGGACTTCAGAGTTGGTGGTTAATTCCACATTCCTGATTAGTAAGAATTGTATAATATGATAATAGAATTTTAATTTCACATTCATGTCATGTAATGGTTAAATGCATATGAATAATTAAGTATTATAATCATGTTTAAGGAAGTTTTTGTAGTTGTTTCGAAAAAAAATTGCATCATTAGTTTAGTTAGATAAGTGTTATCTTCTTGAGTTCCTTAGTGGGGCGTTACAACAATAATTGATGAAACTTAGCAAAAATAAACATAAATAGCACACATACCACAACATATTGATTTATTTGGGGAAACCCTTTTGGGGAAAAAACCCCACACTTCAAAAGTATATTCAGAAATCAACAACAAATTACAATACAGTTGTAGAACAAGATTCACATAGGACTATCACCAACTAGAGATCTAGACATAACTCAATATCTATAAGACTCTTACACACTACTTCTAGCTCAAACCTAATATATAGGAGATACAATACATGAAACAATCAAATATTATTACAAAAACATGGGTTAAAACCATCCTAAAAGTGGCACCAATCTTACCTCTAATCCAAGATACCCCAAGGTGTGTCAAAAATAAACCAAAACATGTAACTCCCCTTTATAGCTATCATTTATTTGTACAAAACATTTTTTTTATTTCCTCTTTTAGCAAACACAAGTTTTGGAGCCCATAAGTTTGAACTAGGTGTCTGATTGTGACACATTTAGCCTAAGGGCTTTAGAATTGACTTCAAAAATTTTGGTCATAACTTCAAAAATGAAAACTTTAATATATTCAAATCTAGAAATGATCTTGCAACATAAATTTATCATCATGTTTATCTATCCCATTAGAAGCTTTGGTGAAAATTTTAAACCAATGTGTACTCAATTGTTAACTTATTATAAATAGTAACCATATGTAAATGCAAGGTTGAGACTCCATTTCCTTAAGATTCCCCCACTTGTCAAATACCTTGCAAAATAAAAGGGAGTATCTACACAATAATTTAATTACTAGGAGTCATCGGGCTCATAGAATCCAAACACCATATGAACTTATTTGTGCTCACAACCTTAGTTGATGAATCTCCAACATTAATCAAATTATCTACCTTAACAAACTTTTCCTTTCTATCATTGATCATATCTCTGACAAAATAATACTAAACATCAATATGCTTGGTCTTGGCATGAAAACTTGAGTTCTTAGTTGGGAAGATCACTAATAGTCACATTAAAGTATCACTACTCCTTGTTTTATTCCAATACTTGAACATGGTCTCTTAGTCAAAAGGCTTCTCTACAAGCATGAATAGATGCCATATACTTATCTTTAGTATTAGATAAAGCAACCATGCCCATTCATCCGATTGATTGCACCATCAGGTAGGGGCAAGAACTTGAGTCCACTTATGGTAGAATTGTCACACTTAGTCGAATTTGTGAAATCTTGCTCAATGAAATAGGGTCCTTCTTAGAACAAATAGGGTTTTATTTTTCTTTGGGATATTGAGCCTAAATTTAGAAATGGGGTCCCATTTAGAAAAAAAATGGGTTCCTACTTGCTTCAACACATGATCTCATTTCAAGAAAAAGATTGGAAAACATTCTGGCAAGTCATTTATCCATTATAATTTTAAAAAAAGGCAAACAAGATCTACTTTACTAAATCAGATCCTATTTCTAAAAGTTTAAATTTCAAGCTCACTTTTGGTGTTGTCTTTTATTTTTGCAAGAGGCCTGAGCAACCGAATAATAGCGTTGGACCTGGTTTGATTAGCAACATGGAGGCCATGTTAGTATCCATTCAAAAAGGGACTTTAGACATATATATGAAGACGTTTTCAGCAAAACAATTTATCAAATTAAAACCCATTATAGACAAGATTATGTAGATTGTTAATATGTAATTTTTAATTGGATTATTTTTTATATTTTTCAAATAAGTTCTAATGAATTTTGTCCATAAATTTGAAATAATAGGCATTCTTATTATTTTAATCACTCTTTATTTTTTTATAGTTTTTGAAAAACAAATTATATGATAATAAAGTATAGATAATTATTTTCACTTTGAAAATAAATAAATAAGATAAACTTAGGTCGACTTATACTTGTCGTACTTGAGGGGTTTTAAAAACAACAATTATGCCCAATAAAAATTAGTTAAATATTCCAAAATTTAAAAAAAAAAAACATTGCCAACAATCTTCTATGTGTTGCAAATCTTTTACCAAAAGGATTCAAAAAAATACTTTGATTTAGGTCAAATTATGGTTGTCATACACAGGTGTGGTATGGTCTTGAAAAAGTGACTTTTAAACTGTGATTTTCATAAATGCATATTGAAAATCAATTTGTATCTTTTGGGTATTAAAATAAATTACATTTAAGGAAAGTAGACTTTGAGTACTACATTTAATATTACTATTTTTTGAAGATTCAATCTTTAAGTGCTTCAAATTTTTAGGTCAATTGGGACAAATTCTGAAAAATAGGGAAAATGATTTCACTTTTTGACCAAAAAGCACACTCAACTTCTTGTAGGCACCCCATCAAATAAAGTAAACACATAAGCACTGACGAATCTGCTATTATCAATATCACCTACCTAGTCTGAATCAACATAACCATGAATATCAAGGAAAATATTATCTCCCATCAAATTACCATGATAACACAAATAATGCTCTGAAGTACCCTTCAAGTATTTAAACTATTTTAGCTTCATCCCAAAAAACTCTTCAAATATTAAATAAATATATAGAAAGAACTCCCAGTGCTTGGGAAATGCCTTGTCTAGTATAGACCATAGCATACATCAAACTTCCAATTTCACTCTAGTAAGGTACTCTACTCATGTCTTCTATCTATGATGGGGATTTAGGACAATTTAAAATAATTAACTTTGTTTCAACTATAAAATAGACACATAATGGTCTACAACCCTACATTTTCAACCTCTATAAAACTGAGTTCACATACTATTGACCTAGCCATATCTTTTTATTCACTCTAGCTCTTTAATTTTCATCCTAAGAATGTGTTTAGCTACACCAAGATCTTTCATTTCAAATCCCAAACTCAATACATTTATATCACATTTCTAGTATCACAGCCTAGGAATCTCTTTTATACCATACAAGGATTTCTTTAATTTACAAAACAAATTAATTTTACCTTTTACCACGTAGTACTCTCATTGTGTCATATAATTATCCTCCTCCAAAACACCATGAAGGAAACTATTTTTCATATCTATTTTACTATCTTCTAAATAAAATTCAATACCAACAGAAAGAAAAAATCTAATGGACGTCATTTTTCCAACAAGAGAAAATATCTCACCATAATCAACACCCTCAACTTAAGAGTACCCTTTTGAAAATATCCTTTCTTTATATTTCTCAAGGCATCCATCTAAACTAGTCTTTACCTTGAACACCCATTTGCAACCAATAGGTTTGTGTCCTTCAGGAAATGGTACATGATCTCATGCATCATTATTTTTCAAAGCTGAAATTTCTTCATCCATAATAATTTTGCAAAAAATTTTATTATTCATACATTATTCCTCTTCTATAGAGCTAAGTTTATTTGTGTTAGTATTGAAAGAAAAAATACATCTCCAATCATTAGGTGAATAACTTTTAGGTGGTTTTTTATGCCTTGTAAACCTCCGAACAAACTGAGTTTGAGGGTTTTCTTCCTCTTCTAAAGACTCGAAGCTATATGAGCTCTCCTCAACTTCTAGTTTATCTAGGGGTCTAGATTCAAATTTACAAGGCATAAAAGGAAGTTGAATCACATCTTTCTTTTTAATTTGCTTTGGATGCAATGTAGAAGAATGAGGGTTAGTTTCTTTAAAAATAACACTTCTACTATGTATAACCTTCTATGAAACAAAGTCCCAAAGCTTGTATCCTTTTACACTATAACTATATCTAATGAAGATAATTTTCACGACCTTGTTCTCCAACTTTGTTTGCTTCTTCTTGGAACATGTGCATATGCCTCACAACCAAAAAATATATGTTTAAATGAAGGCTTATGACCCAATCATGCCTCCATAGGGATTTTATCAACAAGATCTAATGTAGGAGACTTGTTAATTAGGTAGCAAGCAATGATAATAACTTCAGCCCAAAATTTTTATTCTTAACCAACACCACTCATCATACTCCTAGCTTTCTCCATTAGTGTCTTATTCATTCTTTTTGCAACTCCATTTTGTTGTGGAGAATATAGAGTTGTCTTCTAATATGAACGCCATAATATTTATAGAATCTATAAAAATCATTAGAGAAAAATTCATCATCATTGTCATTTATCACACATTTTATTTTCTTTCGAGTCTATAATTAAACCATTGCTTTAAATTCTTTAAATCAACTAAAAACTTCATATTTACTCTTTAATAAAATATACCCACATCCTTCTACTATAATCATTAATATAAATGAGACATAATATGTGGATTTTATAATGGAAGGAACATATACAAGACTAAACACATTATAATGAATAAGATCCAAAACATCACAAGATTTATTAGAACTCGGGTAAAACAAAATGTGGTTTTTTGTTCATAAATGCAATTCTCACAGAAATAAAAATCAAGATTACAATCATTAAAACATTCAACAAGGTGTTTATTTATAAGGTCCATAGATTTTTTCTCCAATGTGGTCGTCTCTAGTGTCATAACATAGTCTTCTCTGCATGAAATTTTGATTTAGAAGAAAACGCACCTTTAGGTACCCACAATCCATGACTATCTACTGAAGGTGAAACCCTCACCTCTTATAATAAAGTATCCACATATTTTTCATTTCACATAAGTATTATTTCACTCAATAGTGTATACATCTAGCTTATTTAATGTGCCAAATTTGACACCTCTAGTAATAACCATAACACCTCTCACCATTTTGCATCCTACACCATAAAAGAATACCTACATACTCAAATTTAGTATTTTTATAATGGATAAAAAAAATCTTATTAGTCTAGGGATATGAAAAACATTATTAATCCTTCTTATTCTACCATTAGGAAACCTGATTCTAACTTTACCACAACCATAAATATCTAAATGAGAATAAAACCCAAGTACATGTTACCTCCATCAAATTTTTTCATATTCATAAAATAAAACTTTGTTATAAGTCATATAAAAGGATACACCCAAGTCAATTAATCATGTATCATTACTTGCATGAGTGACCAAATCTATAATAAACACATCACCATTTTCCTTCTCAGACTCAAAATCGTAATGAAATTTCTTCCTATTCTTCCTTTATTCTTTACAATCCTTACAAATGTGTCTAATATTGCCACAATTCCAACAAAAAACTTTTGACTTTCCAAGAGATTTGTTGTAGGAGTAGGATTCGGAATAGTAAGAAATATTGTATGTTAATTTCTTTTAGAAATTCATGCCATTTTGAAGTAGAGATCAAAGATAGATTACCTAATCTTCTTAATCATCATAAATTTGGTCTAGCAAAACCAAAAGTGCAGGGGAATTAGATCACTTTGATCAATTCCGTTCGTTGGCCAAAGTTATTTGTTGAACTTGAGCACATAGTTTGGCATTCTCTTAGAGTTTGGCAAAGATAGTGATTTTGGGAAACAACACACACTAGAAAAAATGATACAATTATTTCATAATATGTATTGTATAGTTTCTATTCCCAAATTATTTCAAGTTTTATGGTTTTATCGTTTGTAATTTCAAGCATATTATAATTTTTCATGGCTTGAATTAACTCTATTTTATGAATAGGGAAAATGTACTCCTGCAGGCTTGTAATGAGTGTTCAGGCTTAGAATTGTGACCCTAACTCAGGCATTAGGGCTACATGACAATTCCATCCTCACAATGGAAACCTCCTCTAGTTGTAGGTAGACTATGTCTGAGAAGGAGTCTCCAGATTCTAGGCCGGTTCCTATTGAATTTAGGATATCACCTCCCAATTTGTAACTTAATGGGAAAAGGGAAGAAGGATTTAAAACTAAATGGGAAATGGGGTGATACACCAAAATGAAATCAGACTTTATTTGAAAAAAACTAATGCAGTAATCCTAACTCATATACCACATTTTGATACTTCGAATCTCTGATCAACATATAGGTTAAAAGAC
>MU224357.1:390817-404118 GCA_018584345.1 Thuja plicata | reverse complement strand
AAGTGTGAATTTGATCAAAACTTAGAGTACAAATAAAATCTGATAATATGAATGTAATAGTAATGTATTCATCTGTATTGGCTGAATAGTAATGTTAAAGGGATGTATCTTTATGCAAATTTTTACTGTTATGACTGCTATCCTGCATGTGAAAAATTTGGGTAACAATGAGTTCCTACAGAAAGACAACTGACAAGGTGGACAAATTCTGATGAGTGAAGAGATTTAAATGCCTTAGTAATTGATTTTATGTTGACTTGTGGCAATTGGAAAATCGACTTGAAGATATTTTTGCTCTCATGTTTCTATAAAAGGGAATTTGGGGTCATTTACAAAGGATTCTAAAATTTTGTATTGAGTGGGTAGATAGAAATACTTTTGCATACTAAATCAGAGAGAGTTTTGTATTGAATTAATTGTATTAAAATCTTGCCATGTATAAATAAACATTACTCTTTCAATAAACATATTCTCTTGTTTCTTATTTTCATGTTTTCCAATTTATGTATGTTTTTTTATTCAGCTATTTTCTATTTGTGAATAAAAATTTGAAAAATATAATTACATATCAATATTAAATGATATTGGGAGAAACATAAAATATCATCAACCACATTTATCATTTTCTAATATGAATGGTGAAATATAGTAATAAGTTTAATAAATACCTAGTAAATGCTAGTGCTAAATCTCTTAAACTTGCCAAATCATCTCATCATCCTCGTCATCAAATTGGGAGCTTCTTTGATTCTTGTTTGTGTTTTATTCACTCTACATACCTCTACTTAACTAAATCTTGAAACTACCATTACATGTGTCACTGCCATTCATTCTATCATTGTCAATTGTTTGACTTTGGTTTGAAGTGGTTCTCGTCCCTCTTATTTCACATTTGGACTTCCAGATTGCCAGTGTCCTTTCATAAGGAATAATTTTGACATCATACATAGATTTATACAACGTCAAGAAATTTATCAAACTCTTTTCAAGATTTTTTATTATCTTTCATTTTAAGAACCCCAAAGCACTAAAAAATCTCCCATCCTCCACCAAAACCAATGTCATGTTTTGACATAAATCAACAAGTTTGAAATATTTTGATATTGAATCTTGCAAAATTTTTCTCTGACTTAAAATTGTACAAAGCTTTGCTATTGATCCCTCTTGGTAGAGTTTCTCCATTTTTTGATATTGTTCCCTCATATTTATTGTGAAACTAGTTGATTTATCTCTAAGAATAGTTTCATTTAAAATTGCATCTATAGTTTGTCCATTGAATTGTACAAATTTGCAAAATTGCCCTATCAAAGTCATTAGCTTTTGACAATAATCATGTGCACTATTGAGTTCCCAATATTAAGGAAACACAACAAACATGGCTTCAAGTAAATTTACACAAGGGAATCATTTTCTAATCTCTATGGAAACATAATAGGCATTTTTCTTCAGAGAAACAGTTACATACTTAAAAATCTTACTAAAATATTTCCTTGTAACACTTACTTATTGCTTCTTAGGGCACTTTCCTAGTTCTATGACCATGAAATGGTATTGCATTGGTATCTCAAATCCACGTACATTGACACATAACTCCCCATTTGCATTGAACTGTAAAAAGCATCAGGATTGTTCAAACCTGTTAGTGTCTGCCACCTAACAAATTTTAATCAAATAATGTTGGTTGAGATTAATAGATATTATCAAGGGTCATGCATGATAGTTTATGTAGCTTAGCATATTTTACAATATACATATCTCTTTATTGAGATTTATTTGCAAGAAGGTTCATTTCCTCTAGCATGGGGAGAAGACCTACAAAAGTTAACATTGTCTCTATATCACTTAACCTACGAACCGAGTCAGGAGATTTGTCTACTATGTGGCGATGTTTGTACATTACTCCATTCAAGGATCAATATTCTGAATAAACTCATTGCACTGGTCCATCCAAGGAGATCCATCTTGTATCAACATCCTTAAGAAGCTTGTTCCCATCAGTTATTCCATTGGTAAAATTTTAAAATTCTAAAAACTATTTGGGACTTTGACAGAAGTATGAGTAGAAGTTTCTGACTAGATATTCAACATTTGTTACTAAAGGATAGTTGCTCACAATTTTAAAAGCTAGATTCATTTTTTGGACCATGCAGTGATTGATAATCATGTAGGGTGAAAAATAAGTTCATAGCTTTATGCAAAGATCATTCGTATGACCTTGCATTATTGAATCTCCATCTGCTCCTACACATACCAACTGTTTGGCAATTTTCAAGTCATTCATACCTCCATATTCAATTAAATAACTCTTAACTAGTTAGAATAAAATTTTTGTTGTTGCACTCTCCTTTAATTTAGTAACACATAGTAGATGAGGTTGGAAGACATGATTCAATATAGTATAAAAATGCATGCATACCCAAGATATATTATCTATTGTTGTAATTTCATCTAAAGGCAATGCAATAAAGTTTGACTCTCTTATTTTTTTCTTCATATCTTGTTTTTTAACGTCAGCAAGACAAATTTCCCATTCCCATCTACTATTTATTGACCAATAACTGTAAGGGAAGTTAGCAACATCCAAAGAGTATAATAAATTACTAATTTCTGGGTATCCTTTCATAGGATACCATCTTCTCAAAATATGAAAAATAACACTTAAATTAAAAAAAAAAAATCCTAGTTGTTATATGATCAATGCCTTTCCAAAAAAAGCTTTAATAGAAACTCCACATTCAACACTCTTTGCATGTCTTTCCAAATGAACATCATATTATAAGGCGTACTTAACATGCTAACATTTCTCTTTTGTTTTCCATCTTATCACCAATTTTTCAATTCCATCTATGATTTGTTTTTTGTAAACTTTACCGATATGATTTTCTATGGTGTCAAGTTTTAGCTGCAACCTATTGTCCTTTTTATGTTTTTAACTACAAATAGTACACATAAATTCTATTGGAGGCTCACTTTTCTTTTGATTCTCCTCTGGTTCAATGAATGGATACTTTGACACCTAATCAATTTGAAAAATCCTCAGCATATTCCACTCCCAACCCATTTTTTATTTGTATTTTATTTTCCCCTTCCATGTTGCATCATCATCTATTACATTGTCACATGATTCAATTATCTCATTCCCACTACCTTGGGTATCTACCAAAACACATTCTTCATTGTCATCTAAGATATCACATTCATCGCCTTCTTCAATATTTGGTGTAGGTTGTGAATCTTGTAGTTGTGATTATGTAGCTTATTCATTTTGACCACAAACATTGCCAAAGTACAAAATTAGGGTTTTGTATTTTGCTGGCCTCTCTTGGGTTTTTCCACATTCAGGAATCTTACCCTTCATCCTATTTGACAACTCCAATGAAATAAAGGCTACAAAAAACTATCCACATGTTTAAGAAGTAATAATAGACTATTAGATTCTTTGGCCTTGTGGTCTGGAACCTAGATGTTTGAGGTCTCCCTACTCAATAAGAATGAACTAAAAATTGCAAACACGTTGTAATATTATAACATTTCAAAAAAATGAGATCACTTACCTTTAGATTCTCAATGAGTGGCACTAGCAGTCGATAATGTAACAATGGTTGTTCTTGGCTTGTAACTTGGCTATTGATCTAAATAGAGAGCTTAGAACTAACCAAATCATGTAAAAATAAATTTTATCTTTGATTGTATTCATACCAATCCATATTTGACAAATTCAGTGGGAATTTTATTTAGTATACAAGTATTTGGTGAATCCCGCTTAATTTTAACATGTCTTATGTAAATGTAGGGAGAACTAAACCTCAAAACAACATATACATTGTAATTTTCTAGGCGATTATGGACCGTCCATTGGGATGAACTTATAATAGAATTGACGAAGTCAATCCTCCCACAATATTGAACAATTAATGTTATTGGCAAATATGCAGGTGAATTAAGACACACTTTCAAAAAATGTCAGATGAATTGGGTCCTCATGCAAATAGAACTATTGATGGCTATTGTTGAATATGACCATCAAGTAAGACAAACTTCCAAAATTTTAGGCAAAAATATTAAATATACTGTTTAGGAAACATAGATTCTATTGGCAAAATTTATTAATTAATACAATGAATTAAATAAAATAATGACAAATTGAAGTGCATTTGACCAAAAACTTAGAAAATTGGGGTGATCCATCCACCCATTTGGTCCCACTTATTCACCAATTTTGAATTCGTCGATAACACATATTCACCAATTGGAAAATATTCACCACTAAAGTTTTTGTTGCTTCTTTCTCCATTTTTATATTTTGCATCATATTTATTTTACTAGGATCATAACTCCGCCATGCCTTTTTCCATTTTCAATCCCTTCATTCCAAGATGGAGCTTTTTATACCCTTCAAATTTTGAGATTTTACATCCCTCATTCTCATGAGTGTTCATAATAATGTAATAATATTTTTTCCTTTTACTATAGGTTCCAATCCATATCCTCTTCTCCATGGTAATATCTACAATCCCATCTTATCGTTGTTAAATATTTCTTGGGGGGTACGAGTTCCTATTTCTATGTGTCATTTTGTCACTAACTCAGTCCTTTCCATTTGTAACCATCATATTTTCTTTCTAGTCTTTCCACCTTTCTTCTTGGTGAGGACCTCAAGGTATTTTTTATTACCTCTAAGAAAACTCTTGTTCTTTAGTAACATGCTCTTGTCTTCTAGGTTCCCCAAGGTAACTCTTACATGCTTATTTTTTTCATCTCTTATCCATATTCCAACTCACTTGTCCACCAAATGACTCCTAACCACTATAGTTGTTAAAAAAAATCTTGTTAGCTATTTTTGGTTTCTTTATCACGAAGGTCTTTTAGTTCTTTAATTATGACATTCACAAAACTATCACTTTTATTGTTTTCTTCTCTTATCTACCTCGTGGATTATTTTTGTATGGTTTATTTTTATGTGTTTGGTGGATCCTTTACTACTTGAGCCCAGGGTTTGTCCTCTTCTAATTGTTCCCTTAGCCAATTTTCTTTTATCTTCATGTTTCCCTTAGCTAGTTTTCTGTCATCTCCATGTTTCCAATGTTGATCAGATATATTTTATCTATGAATAGTTTCTTCCTTCTAACCCCTTTGAATTTTTTTTATTCTATTTTGATTTGGACTAGAACTTGCTTTATTAAAATCAATTCTTGTTCAACTTTTACCATGGACTTTTACAAATTTATTATCTATTCTTTGGTCAATTTGTTTTCCCTTGTTAATCACCAATTAGATTTTATGACTTCATATTGATCCCTTGCCTCTAGGTTTGAATTCCCTTTTTCATGATCATTAGCTCACTAATACATAATTTAGAGGATCATATTGTAGACACCAAAATTTGTCCAAACTTGAACACATTACCCTTATCCTATTATAGCCAATTAAATAAATATTAATTATTTATTTAACAATCCTTTGTCCTATATTAAATAAATTTATATTTATTTAATTAATTTGACCTTTATCCTACCTCTATTAAATAAATTTATATTTATTTAAATTCACCTTTATCCTTACCTTTGATTAAATAAATCTACATTTATTTAGTTCTATCCTATCCCATTTCCCTAGAGTTTAATTAATCCTAAATTAATCAAACTAACCTAGCCTAAATCCCCCACCCTTTTCCTAAATCTTACCCGCTAATTAATTCTTGATTAATTAGCTTAATTTTGCGTTTCCTACACCCATTAGTCATTTTCCCTAATTTAAAATTGTCGCATACATGTGCAAGCACAATTTTAAGTTTTCAAATTTTAAATTTGAATTTACCCTCCACACGTGTACCTACCTTGAGCCACTCAATTCTTACACATATGTCTCCCATTTTTTCTTGAGTATTTCTCACACATGTGTGAGATTTCTTGAGCCTTTCAACCATTACACATTTATCTCCCACTCTTTATGAGCCATCATTTTCAAGGTTGCTCACACATGTGTGAACAACTCATCCCTTTTGAATGGTCATCCCTTTATCCACTTGGCCTCCACTTGGCATCCACCTCATTAATCCAAATTAATCTTAGCCCTCCATTTCCAATTTAATATCAACCATCCATTTCTCTCAAAAGCCTATAAATTGAGAGCCCTCTCCTCATTCTCCATATCATCTCTTCATGCATTTGTTATGCTAAAGGTTTTGTGAGCAACCACATACCTTTCTTCAACAAAATCATCAACACTTTCTCATTTGGGAGTTTGCATGTTATTGTGTTGAGTAGTTTAAAATTATTTCTCATTTCATTTCTTTACATATTGCATGTTTATTTATATATCTTTTGAAGTGTGCATGATTATGTAGGAATAGGCTTAGTTGCTTGGGCTTGTTCTTTTATTTACATTTTTATGCACTGCATTTTGGCATGCCCTGTGGGATCCACTTCACGGGTCATTCTACAAACTAACCTTCTAATGTGCTTTCTTTGAGTGTTTCTATGAGCTTTGAGCTTGTAGGTTGAAGGAAGATTTGGAGGTCAAGCTTTGGTAGGAGCTCAAAAAAATTGTGATAAACAACCTCACAATTGCATTTGGGGTAGCCAAAGGGGAAATTTTGACATATCATTCCTTACCTTTTCCTTCCTCATTTCATTATTTTCAAGTTGTGGAAACATATATGCAATTAATATATATCTTACTTTTCTTTGTATATTCTCATTTATATTTGAAATATATTATTTTATATTTTCCAAAAAAATACACATTTCTTTCTCTATATTTCTTTTTTATATTTTTTTAATATATATATTTATATATTTTTTGAAAAGAAAAAATATACACATATATATTTAAAAAAATAAAATCAAAATACTATATATATATATCAAATAAAAAAGAATATATCTTTCTTTATATATATATATATATATATATATATATATAACAAATCAATTTTTTTTTTAAAACATAAAATGAAAACAACAAATATAAAATAAAATAAAATAAAATAAAAAAGGGGTGGGGGGGCATCGGTTTCACAGCCCCCGCGGGCTGTGGCAACCACAGTCCCTCGCAGGCTCTAGTTCCACAGTCCCCTACGGGCTGTGGTTAACATAGTCTGTGTGGGATTGTGTTCCCACATCTCTTGCCCTTGCGCACCAAAACACACACACACACACACACACACATACGCCCAATAAAAAGGTAAACCCCATGCAAACATCCCGCCCAAATAGATTTTGGAATTTGGAAATTTTATTGTGCTTTATTTAAGTTTATGTATAATTTGCTTCCTTCTTAGCTTTTATCATTATTTTAATAAGGTTTTAATTACTTTTTTTTGCAAGGTTCCAGCCCCTAGTCGTATGGGAGACTAGGGGCTCCACTAAAATTTTAGCCCCCTCTTCCTGGGTTGTGGTCACATTGTGCCCATGGGATGGCCACCAAGGGCTTAACTTACCCCCTTTCTCCTTGCAAGTCCATAAAGAAGCAATTTTACAAAAATGTCTATAACTTTTGCAAAACAACTCATATTTTTGTGATTCAAAAGGTGTTGGAAAGATAACTTTGCTCTCTTTCTGAATATGCAGGCCATTTTATCAAATTCTAATTCAAAAATAATGTGCAGGCATTCAAATTCAACCTTTCATTTTAAACTTCAAACGCTCATATCCTTAGCGAATGAAAAAAAATTTCAACAATTTATTTTTAAAAACATTATCATAAAAATGAAAGGAACATGATTTTTAGTCTTTTTTGCTTTAAAACAATCTCATTGGAGTTTTTCCTCATATTTTCAATTTGGGGATTAAAATAGACCTTTTACATTTGGATTTGGGATCTAAAATGAACACGTGTCTTTTAACCCCAAGATCACTTACGTATTATCTCCTCTCGTGCCTTTAGGTGAACTTCTGTGCACAATAAATAAGTGGTCTTGTTTTCTTTTTTAAGAGGCATGCTTGGGGATTTGATCACCCCAAGGGATGACCTTAACTTCGGTGTTCTGACGAAGTATAAATAGTGGGAAGTGAATCCAAATACACCTCTCTTGGAAGTAGAATCTTGTAATTCTTGGCTAATCCACAAAGAATTTTATACCTTTGGGAAGTGAAGGTGGAGATTCAGGTTACAGTCTCCTCCCATCTATTTTTCATTATTCTCTTTCATCTACAGATTTGGGGCTCACGTACCTTGCATATATCGAAGACATCCCCTAGTTGAGCTTGTAAAGCCTTGTTGAAACTTGGATACGGTTGTTGGTGTGTTTGATGTGCTTGAATATTTACAATCACCTTCCCCACTTGAGACCAAAAGGGGGAACATCACCCAAATAAGCCTTAGAAATTTTGTATTGTACATAGTTTCATTGTGTGTTTTGCATATTTAAAATAAAAAAATCCAAAAAAAAATAAAATTCAAAAACCCAAAAACAACGTAAAAAATTAAAAATAAAAAAAATCAAAACATTTCAAAAAACAAAAATATTCTTGTTTAAGTCTAGTTGTCCCTCAAGTCAATCTTTCGATGTCATCTCCACATCAACCTTGTCATCATCATACCTCTTATCTTAATCACTCTCTAATCAATCCAAATCATCCCTCTTATCTCAGTCATTTGTAATCATCCTATTCATCATCTCCTAATAATCCACAATATTCCATATCATCTCCCTAATCCAATTTAATCATCTATCTTATCTCAATCATCCTTATTCATCATCCTCCATATCCTAATCATATTTCATCTTGATTATCCTAATGACCCTATCCTTGTCATCACATTCTTCTTAATCACCCTTATTCATGATCCTAATCATCCTTCATCTTCATCATCATATCTTAATCATCTGTAATCCATTTAAACTATATTATTCATCCTAATTATTCCCTTCATCCTAACCACTTCTTCATATTCATTCATATTCTTCTTAATCAACATAATCATCTTTCATTCTATCTTAATCATTCAAATTCCTCCTAATCATGCTAATCATTCCTCTTATCTTAATCATCCTAATCAAAATTCATCTTCATAATTCTATATTAATCCTCCTAACCTCTTGATCCAAGTCATTCATATTCATCTTAATCATCATAATCATCTTTTCATTCTATCTTAATCATTCACATTCTTCCTAATCATCCTAATCATTCCTCTTATCTTAATAATCCTAATTAAAATTCACCTTCGTCATTCTATCATAATCATAATAACCTCTTCATCCTAATCATCCATATTATCCTAATCTTCTTAATCATTTCATCATCTTCCTAATCATTTAATCAAGGTCCTAATATTAATCATAATCATCATTCTAATCCACATCAACATCTACTTAATCCAATCTCATCATTCATCTTTCATCCAATCTAATCACATCATCATCATACTAATCCAATTCACTTTTCAACCTCATATCATTCCAACCAAATCCTAATTCAATCCATCTACCCCTTCATCCAAAAAAATCACCCATTATTCATTCACTTATCTTCAAACATACCTCATCTATCTTTCAAAGTTAATCCATTTTAATCAATATCTTCATTTACATCATCATCTAATCCAAAGCCCAAACCCCTCATCTAAATATCATGAATATGTATGGGTTTGAAAAAATGGTTAAGGACTTTCAAATTATAAACCCTACTCCTTAAACCATACTTCCAACCCAACCAACCTACCAATCACACTCATACAAATCATACATTCATCAAAACAACCCAACCCCTAACTACTCATATCTCTCACCACAACCCACTTACTAAGGCAATCCCATATCTCCACATCCATCTACCATATCCCCTTCCATTATACCTTAGCACATCATATCCAATACCAATACATCTCTCATTTCTTATCCTTTCTCCACCTTTAACAACATAAATCCCTCACATGATTAACTCCATAGCCACCTTGCCCAAGAGATCCAAGAACTCCAAAACATTGTCCTTAGCTTAAAAAATGAGGGCAAAAGAAATTTTTTTCCTTTTAAGACATATGTCCTTCACCATTTTTCCAAATCCATCATCCTCATCTCCCATCCAATCCCAATCCTCCACATAATCTTAATCCTCCAAAACCCACATCATCCCCATCTTGCAATGACGTTTCCATTGACTAAATCCAAGGGCTAACAGAGAAGTATAAATCTCCAAATCAATTTGTGAAATCTCCTCAAGTCATTAACCCATCTCCATCCCCTTAAAATGAAGACATACCTCAATCTCCTAAGCCTCATGAGTCTCCCATCGCTCCATTAATTGAAGTTAAAGATTTTACCTCCCCCATATCACCACCCTCTCAAATTCAAATATGTCTAGACCTTGTTGCAAAGCATTCTATTATGGATTCATCTTCTCCTCTAGATCTAAACATCCCTCTATCTTATGACACTTCTCCATCTTATGACACCTTTCCATATTAAGATCCCAACCTTCCATATCAAGATCCACTTATCCTCCTTAACCCACCTCATGATCCCATTCCTAATCAAGATCAAGACATCCCTTTCATTTCATACATTAATGATTCCCCTCCATGTAAATATTTAAACTTCATTTACCCTCCACTTCATAAAGATATTCCATGTATCTAATCCACTAATCCCTCTCCATGTCAAGATAAAATTACTCCATCTCATGATCTCATCCCCTCCACCCAATTGCATGATCCCCTTCCATCTCAAGATCCACTCATCCCTTCCATTCCACCACATAATCCTCCCCAAAGTCAAGATCAAAGTACCCCTTCAAATCCATGTCATGATCCCAATTCATATCAAGATCATATTATCCATTCTAATCCCCCTCATGAGCCTAATCCTCCACATGATCCTAATCCTCGATAAGATCCCATCACACCTATCCAATCCATTCATGAACCCCATTCACATGGACTCACATCTTGTTTTCAAAATAATAAGTATCCCATTGGAAAAATCATTTCTCAAGATGTTGGTATACATTCAACCCCTTCCAAATCCAAAATCCCTCCATCTAAACTCAAATGTTCTCATCCCTGGACCCCCATATTATAAATATTTTTTTGGCCCTTATGTCCAAAACTCCATCCCTTCCTCATCAACATCCATTTTGGGTCTTTATATCCCAAAACCAATTCCCTCGTCCCTTCCATCTATCTTGGGTCTTTACATACCTCCATCCACCATATCCAAGTCCACCACTCCATCACCTCAAATCCCTAACAAAGATCAACAAAGGCACACATCCTTGAATGCCTTCCAACATTCACCCTCCATCATTCCATCCTCATGCACCCATACCATTTCTATTGGAAGCAAATTGGATGTCAAAGCTAAAATGCACAAAGCCAAAAATCTATAAAAATTCTAGGATAACCATGTCTCATATAAAAGACATGTTCAAGAAAATAAAAATATGATCCAAAAGAGAGAAAATTTCAAAAGGCCACAAAGGCCCAAAAAGAAAAATTCAAAAACCACGTGGGTTCCCAAGCTACTTATTAAAGCCATGCATCTCAAAGAAAATCCAACTTGGCATATGAAAGAAAATCCAACTTGGCATCCAACCTTTCTAATCCAAAAGCTTCCTCCACTTATAAATCCTCCAATCCTCCATCTAAAAACCCCCCATCTTCCAAATCCATTTTGGTTCCTTATGTCCCAAAATCCACTATCCTAAGTTCACCATCCCCTTCATCTATTTTGGGTCCTTATATCCCAAAATACACATTTTCTCCTCCATCTCCTTTAAAATATCTGTTAGAGTAAAAATGTATTTTCACTTATTAATTAAATCATTATTGATTTAATTAATCAGACACCTGTTTATGTCTAGTTCGCTTAAGCTAAACTTTAGGCATATAATAATTAATTCTATTATTAATTATTATCATGCAACCTAGGTTTCTCCACCTTTTGGTGTTTGATCTCCTTTATAAGGATTGATCTCTTTGTAATTATAATTTCTTTTGCAATTCCCTCTATTCTCTCTCTAAATTAATATTTCATCTTTCAGATCACTATGAGTTGTCTCCACTCTTTGCTTTTATGATATGCATTTTGCATACAGTGGATCTTGATGATTGAATTCTTTGAATTCTAACATACCATATCAGAGTCTTGTTGTTGCAGTCGTTCCTGAGTTTTTTGAAAAAATTTTGGAGCGCTGAGGGTTTCAATTTTTTAGAGTTTTTTGTGTTGATCTCGGGGGGAGCTATTTTTTGGAGCACTTTGGGCACAAACTGACCTCACGGTTGCGCTCAAAAGGCCCAAAATCCCCTATTTTTATATATGGCACATCCAGTGACCCTATTTTTTTTGCATGCACGACCTTGGCACACTTTTTGAGGCAAAAAAATGTCTCAATTTTCATGCCACCTTGAAATTCACTCCACCGTACTGACAATTTTTTTTTTTTATATTTATTTTTAATTTTTTTTTCTTTCGTACCTCCGTCAATTTTGGCAGTCCTACCAGATTTAGTGGCACCACCATATTTAGTGGAGCTCCACCAGATTTAGTTGAGATCATTTTGAGTTCTTCTTGTTCTGGATCCATCTTCGATGTTTTTCTTATATCTTGTGCAAACAGAGGTGTTTTTGGCCAAACGAGATATTGTTGGAAAGTTGGTTCCAAGCCCGATCTGATTTTTTAGGTTTGGTTTTTTTATTTTTCCATCTTGCAGGGATTTTTTCAACTCAAATTTAGGGTTCCTTTTTTCACTTCGGTCGCCATATCTTGCTCCTTCGGACTCTGCTTTTTGACTTCCACATGTTGGAAAGATGGTTCTATTCTCCTTCTTTTTGTATGGGTCTCATTACTAGAATCTACTCCAAGTACATTTTAGTCAGGTTTTTTTCCTTTTGGCATACTGGTGGATATCTTGTATGTTTGAGGTCTTGGGATTTTTTTCCTTACATGGGATGATTCTTTTTTAGATGTTACATATGTTCTTACAGCTTTACGTTATTCCTGAGCATTGTAAACATCTTTATGTAGAATTTATTTTTTGCAAACACACTGAGATAATGTGTCATCATTGCATGCTTAGGATCTTGCACGTTTTGTGCCTGTTTTTACTTGCACTACATAATAAAGTATCATGGGGGGGTTTGTTCTACATTTTTCAAGTGAGTGTTCCTTCCACAACATTATCCTCATTATGTGTGTTCAGAGATTGATCATCCTCGATGTAAGGAAACTCAAGTGCGAAAATAACTTCCTACACTAATCTCTATAGGAAAGTATTGTGCAAATTCTTTTAAATCCTTACAATTTCAGATTCGTTAACTACTTTAACAATGATATTGCAGCCACATACCATGCATACAGA
>MU224357.1:347421-382046 GCA_018584345.1 Thuja plicata | reverse complement strand
CTCCCATCCATTATCCACCAACCCTTCCCCACCCCTTCACCCCTTTGATGAAAAAATTTCCATAAATCTTTATCCCCCATCCATTTAATCCCCCTCCCACCATTCTACCAACATCTATGAGCATATTAAAAATTCCTTGGTACATTATAAATTTTTTTTTATATCAAGGGATACAATCCATGGAATTAGATGCTTGAGTCCTTCCACCATCCTACCATCACATATCCATTGTCTTAAATCCACTTATGCATCCTTTCACTTATCCTCATCCCCTTGCACTCTAGTATACTTGGGGGAAAGCTCCATCCATACTATGCTACCATACATATCTTCCACGTCCCCTATCCACCATCATTGATCCAAATGAATCTTAGCCCTCCATTTCCAATTTAATCTCAACCGTCCATTTATTTCAAAAGCCTATAAATTGAGAGACCTCTCCTCATTCCTCATATCATCTCTTCATGCATTGTTATGCTGTAGGTTTTGTGAGCAGCCACATACCTTTCTCCAACAAAATCATCAACACTTTCTCATTTAGAGTTTTGCATGTTATTGTGTTGAGTAGTTTAAGATTATTTATCACTTTATTTCTTCACATGTTGCGTGTTTATTTCTATATCTTTTGAGGTGTGCATGATTATGTAGGAATAGGCTTAATTGCTTAGGCGTGTTCCTTTATTTACGTTTTTATGCACTATGCACATTAATGTTGTCCTAGGACTATAAATCTCTATGTCTAACTTCAACCTCTTCTTCCTTATTTGTTGTGTTAGTTGCAATATCAATTTTATATTTAATCGAATCCATGTGAAACTTTGGGGTTACCTTTTTCTTTCCTTTACCTTGACTTTCTCTTTTTGTTCTTGTTGGGTTTCTACTGTGTCTATTGTGTTCTTCTTCTCTATTTTATGATAAAATAACTGCAAAGTTTTCCTTCTTTACAAGCTTCACTTTTTTATTTTTCACATGCCTTAGAATCACATTGTACTATTTTGCATCCATGTAGACACACCATTCCACCATGTTTGAGAGGTTATTTTGAGGGTATCTTAGCACACATGCCCCATGTGTTATTTACAAATTGTGTACAAGCATTGTAATCAGGGCACAAAATATTAGTTGAGAATCCCAATGGAAGATGTGTTGAGAGGTTGAAAGGGATTAGAAACCACCTTTGAGGTTATATTCCCACCATAGACCTTGAGCTTGCTTGCCCTCTATATTTTTTTTTATTGTTTCAACATTGTCAATAGTGAAATCCATTGACCTATTTATGTCACTTTGACTTGCTATATTGTTGGTGATTGTTACAACAATATATGTATTTATTTAATTAGACTTTGTTAGACCTTCTCTATTTTCTTCATTTTCTTTCATTATAACCCACCCATGTTTGACACTTGAGGTTCATTTTGAGGAAGGACTTTTTGCTTAAAGATTATACTTTCTTTGTCAAAGAGTTTGTAATTTATTCTTGGGCACAGGAAAAAAAAACAAAAGAAATAAAGATAAAGGCAAGGTGGGGCACAACTATTCGCCCCTACAACTATTCTCCTCTTTAGATGGTCTAATAAGCTCATGAAACACATGTTAAAAAATCTCCACTTCCTATTATGGGTAAGACCACTACTTATACTCCAAAGTGGGTAACCCCATTGGCCAAGCCCCATTAGATGCCAAACAAAAGTGCTAAAATGCCCTCTTTTTGGGTCCTTCACAAAAATCTCTGCCGAAATGTTTATTTGTTCTCTTTTGAAGTTTGAAAAACCATACCTAGAAAAACTCTTCTTGGAATTTGCAAATGATTTTACAACAATCTTAAAAAACAATGATCAAAATATTAGTATAATTTTGGAAAAAATAGACCTACAAAAACTCCTCTTGAAATTTGTGAATGATTCCACACAACAATTATGAAAAATAACAATTAAAAGATAAGTAGAAAATTATCCAAATTGAAAAAGGAAGATTTCATCTCATCGTGAAAAAAATACATCAAAACATGAGTCTAAGATTATCCAAATTGAAGAAGGAAGATTTCTTCTCAAAATACCGATAATTCTTTTCCTTTTCCTCTAGACTTTATTTATTTATCATAAATATTTGTGATAGATTTTATTTTCCCTTTCAAAAATAATTTGTTTATTTAAATGTTTTAAAAGGGAAAGCAAACGTTCATAACTATTTCCCAAGTAACAAAGAAAGGGATAACCTCCATTTCAAATTATCGACCATCACTATTCTCTCCCACCAAGAACATTACTGTACAAAAATTGACCTCAAGCTGGCATGGTTGCAGCCTTGCAGGCTCAGGTTCGATTCCCACTAAGATTGGGTAAGACAAACTTCTCTTCTCTGCCTTCGTATAGTAAGTTCACGAGCTCCCACCTTATCGTTTCCCGCTCTCTTATCAAATTCAGAAGACACCTCCTTATCTTATTGAAGAGAAAGGAAAATAAGATTAAACAATCAGCTAACAAGGTTAGGCCCCATTTGTTTGCAGGAATTTGATAGGAATTGGGTGCGGGACTTCCATTTTTTCCTGAAATCCACCGTTTGGGACTCTATGTTGCAAACTCGGTTTAGCCTTCAAAACCTAGTTTAGGCCCTAAAATGGGCGACACCATCTTCCGGGCAAATAGGTGGAATTCAAAATGAAATCTAAATTTTAGAAAATTATGAACCGAGTTTAATTTCGCTGTCGGGTCCGTGATTTTCAAAACAGGAAGATGCAAAACTGGGATTTCAAAACCTGGTTTTGTGATAATAAGGTTTTGACTCAATTCCAATTCCGCGAAACAAACGGGGCCTTACAGGCCCAACCAAGGTGGTTTCCGTGGATTCATATGCTCAAGTTGATGGAATCAATATTGCTGAAGATGCCACACAGGTATGAATTCTCGTTCGTCTATATAAATTACACATGTAAAACTCTTATTGATATGGTAAAATCCCTTGTATTTTTGGGTAACCTTCTGCTTAGTTGTTGTGGCATCTCCGGGACTTCCACCTAGCCCAATTCCTACAATTTAGATTATCTCCTGGCAATTGAATTTCTAAGCTTCGTAATGAAAAGGGGAGGTGCTTTGATCACTTTGGATTGGTCCCATTTGGTTAATAAAAATTCAAATCAACAAGGTTCACTTGCACATTTGAATTTGTCTTTCTTGATTATTACATGAGCCCTTGTAAGGTTCCATCACCTATTGCTCAAGTAAAGTAGCTTACCTTCAAATTATAGCCATTTAGTGCTTTTGTTTGTCATTTTTTGTTATCCATGGATTATTCAATCTTGAAACAAGATACCCAATTGAAAAGTGTTAGGAATTATACAATGTCCATTTAGTTAAAGTTAGTATATAGAGTTGTGGAGCTTCTTGTTAGTGTTTGTAGCTTCAGTCGTATGATCATTTAGAATACATATAATACTTAGATATTGGAACTTCTTGTTAATGTTTGTAGCTTCAGTTGTATGATCATTTAGAATACATATAATACTTAGGTTTTATCAATTTGGACTACTGTTCCATTCATTTTAATAAGGGTTAAGCCAAGCTTCTTACATATGAAAACGTGCATGACATTCCTTGACATCCCAAAGTCCTGCAAGTAGTTGTGTTATTTTTTTCCATAAATATTCAGGCTAAGGAGGAAAGGGGGTCCTCTCTATTACCCCTATAGACTGTTGCATCAATGTCATCAAAATTTATGGTCTTAGCCTCTTGGAGATAGGGTTCAGGTTGTTGAAGGTATTTGAGGAGGGCCTCCTTATACTTGGGACAACTACATAGTACCTCCATAAGGGACATGGTAGTGTTGGTGTCCTACATAACTTTGGTAACATCATTCCTCCCTTTGGGGACCCAAGTGGCCTTCCCATGGTCGATTCATGATGGGAAATGTGGTGATCCCCTAGGGGGAGGGGGATTATTGCTAGCATTGGGGTCTGAGGGAATCTAGTTGTGCTTCAATGTAATCAAAGTGGTAAATGGTCCCTTATTTTGGCTCCACAAGTTGTAAGGTGCCCTTGTGGATTAGAAGGCTTGTGCCTCATACATGGGCTCTTTAGCTTCATCCTCTTTTTCTTTGGGGGAGGGGGGAGAAGAGGGTCTCACATGTGAATGATGTGCTGATGTTCTTTGGAGGAGTAGGAGAGGATTATTCTGGGGTAGACTGAGTGTCAAACTGAGTAATCTTGATGATTTTCTCCATTTGGGCACAATTTACCTTGGAATGGGCTGATGTATCGTGTAGCCTAAACCAATTGGGGAGGGGATGAAATTATAATAGATTGATCATCTGGGTAGGGTTTTCACTCCTTTTGGCATCATGTTGATTGTGATTCACACCACCATTTTTTAGGTCAATATTCCATTGGCGGTTGTAAGGATATTGATTGTTGTTATATCATTGTCTATAATTTTTATAGTTTTGTTATCCTTAGTAGTTTCCATATTGTTTCTTGGGACCAGGATTCTGAGGAACCCTTGGCCCGAGCCTAATCTAGTTAAGTTTAGATGTGACCTGGGTCAACATCTTCTTCAAGGCATCCATTTATGCAGTCAATTGGTTAGTCTGATCAGAGGGGGATGAGACTGGAATTTGGTTAGCCATTGTGACATGAGCTACATTGTATTGTGGCCCAATTGGATAGCTGACAAGAAGAAAGAGTTCCCAGGGCTGGGGGTGCCACAGACTTATCCTATGACCATGCAAATTTGGGTTTCGGGGTCATCTGAATCATAAGATTGGGTACATATTGGGGGATTGGGTTTATTGTTGGGGTGTCTACCATGGAATAGGATTGAAACCAGCCATATGGTGGTAAGAACTAGGCTTTAAGTTAAGAGGTAGGCTATTTACAATGCCTCTGGGGGTCTAATTTAACTCTTTGTTGATCTAGAAGGCCAACACATAAACCTTGGTAAGAGAGTTGATATTCATGGCCTCATATGTCCTCTGGTTCATGACAGAGATCTAGGGATCTATGAATCATATATATTTTTGAATTACTACCACCACCAGTGTGGTGAAGGGATCCACCACATGTGTTAGGTCCAAAAAAGGCAAGCACGACTAAGATGAGGGGTGAATCAGTTATACTCACAATAATTAAAACATTAACAATTGAATCACTTAGAGATTTGAAAGATAAATAAGATTGTAAGATCCACAACATATAACTCACAACACAAGATTTTTTCATGATAAAACTCAGTTAAGGGAAAACCCCAGTGAGAGTCAAACCCACAAGATATATGTAATCTATAAAAAGCACTACCTAGTTAAGATCAAATAAGAACAAGAAGAATGCACTTGCATCCACAGACCAACTACCTAGAGTAAACTGCTCACAATACAATAATTTTTCCCTCAGTTGGGTTCATCAATCAATCATTGATAACAGTTAGAAAGGGTGGACAAACTGTCCAATACAAATGAGCCGACTTACAAGATTTGCAATGCCAATATAGTTCCATTGAAGTATATTTCTGCCTTAGTTGTAGAATACAAATAGATCTATCTCTGCTCTATCTGCACCACACATCACAATCACAAAATGATTTTCCATTTATACATATTACAAATGAATAATCAACAAAAAGGTTGACCAAGACCTATACAAATAAATGATATCAAATAACAAGCTCAAACTACAATGCAATCCAAATCAAGTTAGACAAGACTTAAATAAGACCCAAAACATCATCCACAAACACACAACAACTTCACCAAATCCACTCCATGAGTTGCAAAATGTTACATCACCAAGTCGGCTAAGACCTATATAAAGAAACACCAATCATGCTTAGATAATCACCAAATGTGATCACCAAGAATAATCAACATGGATATAAAACAATCCAAGAACACCAACAAGCAACATGAATAACCTTTCAAACCTCCATACATCTCAAGCTCAAAATCCATACACATCTCTATACTCTTCATCATGAACACTAAACTCTGTCACATAAAAAACATAGCTTTCCAAACTCTGAATCATGAACAACACTAGCTGAGGAAACAACAATAAGTTCCAAAGCATCCACCAACTTCGTGTCCACTGAATCAACCAAATCGATCCATACCGAAGCAAAAACTCAACCTCTGTCATAACCAAAATAGCGGGAATATAGAAATAGAAACATCTTGATAGACCAAACATAGTTTACTCACCAACCAAACCTTTGTAGGGAAACTACAAACATGAAATAAACACCTCACATAATCACAACATAAGGTCTTCAACATATCACCTGAACAACTGAAATCATCCAAACTGATCAGACTGTCTGCAATAGAAATAGTATGTTGATATCAATGAAAAAACATTAATGTCAACACACATCAATCTCTGACATGCTCAACAATATTCCAACAATCTCCCTCATTGGAATTGATGGCAACATATGAAGTGAAAAATTTATCGATGCACAAAGATAATATATCCACTTGATCACTCTGAATGCATAACTTTAAAACTCTCAACACAACATGCTTTTCACACAATCTTCCCCCCCTTGACATCAATGAAAAAGGACCAAAGACATCAAAAGAAATTAACTCACTCAAAAAGGCTAATGTGAAAATTTGCACACAAAGATCAATAAGATTCATAAGAATTCTCTCCCTAAGGAGTAGCCCCCAACTCATCAATCCATAGATTAATATTTTGATAATGTTATGGATCGATGCCATCCTTAGCATCATCTGCTCTGATCAGGAGAGGCCATTACAACAAGCTTATCTATGAGATATTCAAATGTATCCTTCGACAAAATCTTTTTAAAGATATCATAAATCTATTACTTAGTAGATACATACTCCAATTTACTTCCTTGTTACTAACTTGATCCCTAAAGAAACAATACTTAATAGAAATATGCTTTGTCTTTGAATGTTGTAAAAGATTATTTGAAATATTTATAACACTTGAATTATCACAGAGAATGACAATAGGTTCATCAATGTTTACCCTTAAATCCTCAGCATTTTCTTCATCCAAAAGACTTGAGTGCAATTATTAGCATCAACAACATACTTAGCTTTAGCAGTAGATTGAGAAATACAATCCATTTTCTTACTAGCCCAAGAGATTAGTCTCTTACCAAAGAAGAATGCACCACCACTTGTACTTTTCCTATTATCCACATTACCTTCCTAATTAACATCTGCATAAGCACAAAGTGTGAAGTCAATGTCCTTACCAAACCACAAGCCATAGTCAATTGTTTCCTTCAAGTATCTGAATATTCTTTTGACAACATCAACATGTGATTCTTTCGGTTCAACTTGAAATCTTGCCACAACACAAACAACATTATTTATATCAGGTCTAGTCTGAGTTAAGTACAACAATCCACCAATCATTGATCTGTATCTTATTTGATTTGCGTATGGGGATTCATCATCCTTAGATAATTTGCAACCAGTAACCATTGGGGTTCCAACAGGTTTTGAATCTTCCATACCAAATTTCTTTAACAATTCTCTGACATACTTGGATTGTGTAATGAAAATTCCTTTATCTAACTAAGAAATTTTCAATCCAAGAAAAAATTTAATCTCACATATCATAGACATCTCAAATTGTTTTTGTATTTCTTCAGCAAAACGTTTACTCAACTCGTCATTACACCCAAAAATGATATCACCAATAAAGACTTCAGCAATAAAGATATGATTATGAACTACTTTGAAATATTAATTACTGTTAGCAGTACCTTTACTGAATCCAATCTTTATCAAGTATTTTTCCAATCTAGCATACCATGTTCTAGGAGCTTTCTTCAATCCATATAGTGCTTTATGCAATTTAAAAATTAAATCTCCTTCATATGTTAGTATAAATCCATCAAGTTTGTCAATGTAAACATCTTCCTCTAACTCACCATTCAAAAATGCAAACTTAACATCTATCTGATATACTTTGAAATTTTTGTAAGCTTCATATGCAAGTAGTAATTTGACAGCTTCAATTCTAACTACATGGGAAAAGGTCTCTTGAAAATCAATACCTTCCATCAGTGTGTACTCTTTTCATACCAATCTAGTTTTGTTTTGAACCACCTTTCCATCTCCATTCAACTTGTTTCTGAATACCCACTTAGTTCCGATCACATTCTTGTTCACAAGTCTGGGAACAAGAATCCAAGTCTTGTTCTTTTCAATCTTATCAAGTTCTTCCCTCATAAAATTCATCCAACTCTCATCATTACAAGCTTCTTTCACATATTTAGGTTCAAATTCAGATAGAAAACATGTTTCTTCTCTAGCAACCCTTCCTCTAGTTTGAAAATCTATATTCTTATCACCGATAATAACATGTTAAGAATGATTAATCCTTACATACCATGGGTTTTTTGGATTTGATTTTGTAGCTGATCCTTCTGTTTGAATATCCTCCTCATTTTCCACTAGTTTAGTCTTCTCTACCAAACCATTATGATCGTGATTTTGATTCTGCACTTCCATAATCTGATTAGCTTCTTCATCAAACCTACAAGTTCTTTTTGATGTTTACACATTTTCATCAACTCTGCTGCAAATTTTTCCTTCTTTACAAGCTTCACTTTTTTAATTTTTCATATGCCTTAGAATCACATTGTACTATTTTGCATCCATGTAGACACATAATTCCACCATGTTTGAGAGGTTATTCTGAGGGTATCTTAGCACACATGCCCCCATGTGTTATTTACAAATTTTGTACAAGCATTGTAATCAGGGCACAAATGATTAGTTGAGCGTCCTAATGGAAGATGTGTTGAGAGGTTGAAAGGGATTAGAAACCATCCTTGAGGTTGTATTCCCACCATAGACCTTAAGCTTGCTTACCCTCTATATTTTTTATTGTTTCAACATTATCAATAGTGAAATCCACCGACCTATTTATCTCACTTTGACTTGCTATGATGTTGGTGATTGTTACAACAATATATGTGTTTATTTCATCGGACTTTGTTAGACCTTCTCTATTTTCTTTCATTAGAACCCACCCATGTTTGACACTTGAGGTTCATTTTGAGGAAGAACTTTTTGGTTAAAGATTATGCTTTCTTTGGGAAAGAGTTTGCAATGTTTTCTTGTGCATAGGGAAAAAAATAAAAGAAATCAAGATAAAGGCAAGGTGGGGCACAACTATTCCCCCCTACAACTATTCTCCTCTTTAGATGATCTAATAAGATCCTGAAATACATGTTAAAAAATCTCCACTTTCTACTACGGGTAAGACCACTACTTATACTCCAAAGTGGGTAACCTCATTGGCCAAGCCCCATTAGATGCCAAAAAAAATTGCTAAAATGCCCTCTTTTTGGGTCCTTGGGTCCTTCACAAAAATCTCTGCCGAAATGTTAAGTTGTTCTCTTTTGAAGTTTGAAAAACCATACCTACAAAAACTCTTCTTGGAATTTGCAAATGATTTTACAACAATCTTAAAAAACAATGATCAAAATATTAGTATAATTTTGAAAAAAATAAACCTACAAAAACTCCTCTTGAAAATTGTGAATGATTCCACACAACAATTACGAAAAATAACAATTAAAAGATAAGTTAAAAATTATCCAAATTGAAACAGGAAGATTTCTTCTCATCCGAAAAACAACCAACAAAACATGAGTCTAAGATTATCCAAATTGAAGAAGGAAGATTTCTTCTCAAAATACCGACAATTCTTTTTCTTTTCCTCCTATAATGTAGACTTCTTATTTATTTATCCTAAATATTTGTGATAGATTTTATTTTCCCTTTCGAAAAGAATTTGTTTATTTAAATGTTTTAAAAGGGCAAGCAAACGTTCATATCTATTTCCCAAGTAACAAAGAAAGAACAACTAAAATCCGTAGAGTAATAAATTCGTAAAAGAGATAACCTCCATTTCAAATTATCGACCAACACCGTTCTCTCCCACCAAGAACATTACTGTACAGAAATCGACCTCAGGCTGGCATGGCTGTGGCCTTGCAGGCTCAGGTTCGATTCCCACTAAGATTGGGTATGACAGACTTCTCTCCTCTGCCTTCATATAGTAAATTCACGAGCTCCCACCTTATCGTTTCCCGCTCTCTTATCAAATTCAGAGGACGCCTCCTTATCTTATTTAAGAGAAACGAAGATAAGATTAAGCAATCAGCTAACAAGGTTACAGGCCCAACCAAGGTGGCTTCCGTGGATTCATATGCTCAAGTTGATGGAGTCAATATTGCTGAAGATGCCACACAGGTATGCATTCTCGTTCGTCTATATAAATTACACACGTAAAACTCTTATTGATATGGTAAACTCCCTTGTGTTTCTGGGTAACCTTCTGCTTAGTTGCTGTGGCATCTCCGGGACTTCCACCTAGCCCAATTTCTACAATTTAGAATGTCTCCTGGCAATTGAATTTTTGAGCTTCGTTATGAAAAGGGGAGGTGCTTTGATCACTTTGGATTGGTCCCATTTGGTTAATAAAAATTCAAATCAACAAGGTTCACTTGCACATCTTAATTTGGCTTGCTTGATTATTACATGCGCCCTTGTAAGGTCCCATCGCCTATTGCTCAAGTAACGCAGCTTACCTTCAGCTTATAGCCATTTAGGGCTTTTGTTTGTCATTTTTTGTTATCCACGGATTATTCAATCTTGAAACAAGATACCCAATTGAAAAGTGTTAGGAATTATACAATGTCCATTTAGTTACAGTCAGTATATAAAGTTGTGGAACTTCTGGATATTTTTATTGCAAACTTGAAAAGGTTCCCTGCAGTTTCTACGGAGTTTCCAGAAATATTATACGGGCTAGCTCATGCTTCAAGAGAATTCCCGAAAATTTGAAATATGTCATGCCCCGCCCGAGAACCCTTGGGAAACAATGAACAATCCAAGCACAATAATTTTTTTTTGTTTGTGAGCATAATTAACTACATTAACAACATGAATACAACCGTAACACAACCATGAAACATACAAGATGTATTGACAATCATAAACTATCAATGTAAAAAGATAACATGTATAGCATTGTCTTGACAAGGTGTAGCCCGGTGCTCCCAAGGGTCTTTCAGATAGCAAGCTAAGACCACTTCACGAGTTCGGAAGAGAGAGTATTTAGGAATCTAACACAATTCATATATCCCCCTAAACATCTCATACTCTCTTAGTGGCATTACCTTAGGTCTTTTGGTTTAGAGGACGAAAACCGCTATAAGACTAGGATGAAGATTCGTTCGAAACACACATGAAGCGGGACTGTAAGTCTACTGTGAAGGTTCCATTGGAAAGGAGGAGAAAAATGGCATTTGAGTCATCAATCCAAACTTGAACAGCTCTCAAAACCTGCTCTCTGTTATGGATGCGCAGCTCTGTGAGTCACAGATGCGCAGAATAGGTGCATGTATGTGCAGAACAAGTCTTGAAAGTTGCCAGGGTATAAAATGTACATATGCGCAGCTATAAATGATGGATGCGCAGAAAAAAGTGATGGATGCGCAGCAACAGGCTACATATGCACCATTTTGCAAAAAAAATAAAAAAATATTGAATTTCTAAGTGTTTTCAGGGTCAAAAATCAAGGTTAAGGTCGTACTAGGGTCATAAACTTTCCGGAAGGCTTCGGGGGCATACAAGGGAGTCAATTCTCTTTGATTAAGTTTATAAAAGCTTGATTACATCAACATCTATCTAGAATTATTGCATTTACCATCTGAAATCAGGCCTACATATTCAATTTACTAAGTAACCATCATAATTGTGATATGCAAATGAAGTAACCACGAATAAGAACACCATTACTAAGTGATATGGAATCCAATACCATGAATACAATCATGTACACCTCTCTAGTATCAAATTGAATTACATATTAACATCGTAAGATAAGAGGAAAGGAATCACACCCATGGGATACAAAATGAATCATAGTGATACAATACATGAGACCAAATAAGGATACATTGCCATATGTCTCAAATCCAAAGAGGTTTCACTATCAACGAGGACCGCTCGTTACTGTACACCGGTCCCCAACGGTGATTGGTCACACCTCCCGACCACGATGAACCCTTAGGTCCTCTCCCACCGTGCTCACGGAGATAACCATGTGGCCCACACAACACAAGCAAGATAAAAACAAACCGGGTACACATGCACACGAGGGTTACCCATGCACTAATTCCCATGATCATACGTCTCACTCCAAATCATGAGGACTCATCGCATAGAACTGGTATACCACAAACAAGAGCACAACAGATACACCATACAATCAAAACAGCAACCCGACAACGAGACACATCCCACAAAATCACAACAACGAGGTTAAAACTCGGATTTGGCCATGGGAAGCCAAAATTCACCAAAAATTGAAAGTTCAAATAAGAAGAAAATACCAAAATCCATTTGACCTTGGGGCATACACATGCCAAAAATGCTTTTACATCATTGAAAATGTCAAACATACAATCTCCAGCTCAATGCAAACGTTCAAATAAGAAGAAAATACCAAAATCCATTTGACCTTGGGGCATACACATGCCAAAAATGCTTTTACATCATTGAAAATCTCAAACATACAACCTCCAGCTCAATGCAAACCTTCAAACCCTCATATGCATCCATACAATTCAATAAACCATAAAATTTCACATCCTTTGCCCAAAATAAATCTTTGCATCCAAAAACTCCATAAATCTATCAATTCAAAGCCATTCCAAGTTACCAAAATGGATTCCAAGTTACCAAAATGGATTCCATCAAGAATTCATGGAGAAATTATACATACCTCTCAAACACCCAAGAAACCCTTTAAAATCTTATAAAATGCACAATTCTTCACCAAAGGGATTGAAATTTTGAGAGGATGGAAGAAATGCCCAAAGAAATCCAACAATCAAATGACCACAAAAATATCACCACCAAAATCTGCCCTTCCTTCCCAAATTCGAATTTCCAAGTCTTTTTTTTCTTTGAGAAAAGCTCTTTCACACTTAAAAATGAAGTTTGGAAAATGAATAAAAATCCCCCCTTTTATTTAACCCCCACAACTTCAAACTTATTAGTAAACTATAAAAAAATCAATTCCTCAATAAAATCCCATCCCATAATAAAATAAATCCAAAGGCCAAAAATAGAAAATAAGAAAATCTCAATATATTAAAATTTTGATAAGATTTAACTGGCAATAACAATTACGTCCAAGCACATAGACTGGCCAAACTATACATCCTACCCACAAATAGGGAAAAACGATTAATTACAACATGGGATTACACATAACACACACAACCATACCAAACATAACATCACATTCATGGCCGAATGTTGCCTCACTGCAACCGGCAGGTATAAACATCTCAGGGAAAAACTGTCCTCCTAAAGTTGGAACGACAATTTTGGCTAATGTATTTGGCCACATGAGTAACTCCATATTTAACCACTGTCAGGGTTAATATACAATCATCTTTTGGGCACGCTTGGCACCTGTCCACGTTAGTAAGATAGCCGAAGCACCTGTGCATAAACATATATCATCGGACAGGAATATGAAACGATAATATGATCATAATCATGAATAACCATCTAATTCATAACATGAAATTAAACATAATCAAGTGTCACCAGAAGTATGTATACAAATCACCTAACATGTATGTATCATCAAGTATTCTTTAATGTATCAAATTTCTAACATATAACCTTATCATTAATCCCATGAATCATGAAGCGTAACAAGACCCATAATCCATCCATAACATAGAAAACAGTATACCAAGTCGCAAAATATACAAATAATTTAGTCTTGAAACCAAAACATCACAGTGACATGTATAAACATCCAGTCATCATCATACAAAATCATGGTATCACTGACATACACATCATGCATATATGATCACTATTGAATCACATGAATAATCAACTAGTCACATCAGTAATGACATCATATGGACAAAATAATAGATCAGTAACTGAGAGTACCACACAAACACATCAGGAATCTAGCTCAGATCAAAAGAATAGGTACATAACAAGATGCCAACACGGTAGGCACTACATCCTCCCCCCCGAGGATTGGGCTTACTCCTGGGAGCCCGCAAACAAATAGGGGTCCAACTCTTTGAACCGTGTAGCATCCTCCCAGGTAGCGGAGGTCTCATCATTTGGGTCCCACTGGATCCTTACTTGCTCTATGTCCCGACCCTTGAGGGTCAACCTCCTCTGTTGAATGATGCGAACGGGCTGCAAGGAAAGTTTCCTGTCCTAGACCTGCAAGGCAACCCAGTCAAGAACATGGGTCACATCAGGTATATACTGCCTAAGAACAGATACATGAAATACACCGTGGATGCGGGATAGGTTAGGTGGATGCCTAAGAACAAAGCTTGATCAAGAGACATTCTTGGTGAGTGTCAAAACTTAATCTAGAAGTTCTTGGTGAGCATCGAGACTTGATCAAGGACATTCTTGGTGAGTGTCAGAGCTTGATCAAGAGACATTCTTGGTGAGTGTCACAACTTGATTTAGACGTTCTTGGTGAGCGTCGAGGCTTGATCAAGGACATTCTTGGTGAGTGTCAGAGCTTGATCAAGAGACATTCTTGGTGAGTGTCACAACTTGATTTAGACGTTCTTGGTGAGCGCCAAAGCTTGATCAAGAGACATTTTTGGTGAGTGTAAAAATTTGATTAAAGACATTTTGGTGAGTTTTGCAACATTCTTGGTGAGTGTCAAGACATTCTTAGTGAATGATGAAATTCCTAAAAGAATTAAGGCAGAGATTCTACTATAATTTTGAAGGTTTATTCATCAAGGAGCAGAGCAACACTTAGCAGAGAAGTGCTACCGTTAAACAAGACAAGTCCTATCTTTTGAATTGTTCTTACCAATTTAAATTGAATGTTATGATGTTTTCATATTTGATAAGTTTATATTTATAAATATATGGCATTTCTCACCCGCAAGTTGAAATTACCGTTTCAGGATTATCAAATTCTAGTTGTTAAGCAAGGCGATATCAAAATGCGCAGCAAAAGCCACTCACATTAAACTAACATTGCTTGAGGGCAAGATATTTTGGGGAAGGGCGGACTATAATGTCCCCTTATTGAATGAGGATTCCATAATAAATAATAAAAATAAACGATTAAATAATTATAAACCATAATATAATTTATTATTAGTAAAAGAATATAATTGATGTAATATAATATAATGTTATAGGAATATAATAATACAATTCAATCTATTATTAAATATATATTTATTAATAAAAAGAATGAATGTAATATATTGATATAATTTAATATTATATTATATCTTAAAATAGAAAATAATAAATACTATAATTACAATATAATATAGAACTCCTTAAAAAAGCTACTCCAACATTTAAGACTTAAGGATCGTGAACTTAATCTTCTTTCTGAAAATAAATCAACAAAAACCACGAACTAAGGCCACGACCAGCATAGCAAGTTTGGACCTTGCAAATTAGATACTATTTACCAACACATTCTGAGATAAATATATATAATGAAATATCGAGGGTATGAGAATCACACTAGAAGCATCTATATTAATACACGAGAGAAGTAGTGTCTTCCCGTTGAGGGGAGCCACTAGTTAGTAAGTATTGCTATGATTATTGGAAGTCTAAGATCGATACAAATATTGTCAACATATTCTATTATCAGCATGTATATTGTAGCACTAGGAAAACACATTGACCATTGTCTCCACAAAGTCGGTTATCGGTTCATTGCCAAACATAACTCCATTGTTAGTTATGCGTTGCATTCAAATTCTATCTACTACAACGGTTAGCTAATAAGATTGAATTATAAGTAACATTGTAGTAAGAATGAAAAGGTATTAAGTGTTGCAGGTCAAAAAGCCTTATGATTTAATTTTTTTCAAGAGTCATGTATTATGTCAAAGTGTATATTGAATCTTGAACCTTGAACTTCGCAGTTCAAAGTTCAAAGTTCAATTTGCTGTTTGTCGCTTTGCAAAATGTGGGCACTCCTTCGATCGACACAAGTTGCTTTATTCGCGCTATTGTGTGTCAATGTAATATTGAATCTTGAACCTTGAACTTTGTAGTTCAAGGTTCAAAATTCAATTTCCCGTCTTGCACTTGTCTCTTCGCATGTTCATTCCGTGTCTTTTCCCTTTTGGTGTCAGCGTTCTATTGAATATTGAACATTGAACTTCACAGTTCAAAGTTCAAAGTTCAAAGTTCAATTCCCCATTTCCCGTCTTGCATTAGTCTGTCTTATCCGTTGTTTTATCAATATATGACTAAAGCATATGTGATTTTGAATTTTGAACTTCGAGCTTCACGGTTCAAAGTTCAAAATCTAAAATGCGATAATGATCGTGTGATCGTGACACGTGCCGGATCTCACTTTCCTTCAAGAGATCGGTCTGAAAAGACGGGAAATAAATGCGAAACCCAGCAGAAGTACATCTTGCTCAAAAAGGAAATAAATGCGATTGGACGTGGCCAACTAATGACGGCGAGAATCATTAATTCGCAGCATGCAATCATGATTACCAAAGAAGGCAAATTAAATGTATGTATTTTATCTTCTCTTATTGCCTTTTCTGTTTTCACATAACCGTTGGAAGCACACACAGAGCCGAAGCATATTGAAGGTCTCTCTCTGGGAAGCGAAAAATATTCAACTCTGGTGAGTTTCAAGTAATTTTCCTCATTCCTCCTTTCTGGTTTTAAAACTATATGCTGTAAATAAAGGAAGTTTCAGTCTTTGTTTTCATCTCTTTATCTTGAAATCATTTATTTAGGGGTTACTATGGGTAGTCCTAGTGAGTCGGCTTCTCAAGCTAGATTTGTAAAGGAGAGCAAGTTTTCTTCTATAAGTAGTTGCTTACCAGAGATGAGAGGTACAATCCTTGTAAATGAAGATATAGCAGAGATTGTCCAAAGATTAAAGGCGGCAAAAGAAGGAACCCTATCGGCCAAGATTGTGGAAAGTGGATTGTTGGAAGCTGCTGGTTTCCCTGAGGTGACTTTGTGCCCTGAATTAGTTATGGAATGCAGAAACAGGTACAACAGGATTGATAAATGCATTTGCCTTCCTTCTGGAGAAGTATTGGTGTCTATCAACAGGCAAGTAGTTATGGCTTCTCTGAGAATCCCTGGTGCAGAAACATATGTCGATTGCGACTTTGAGAAGGCTAAGAAGGAATTTCATCATAATTTCAAGGATTACAGCAACAACATAGCCAGAGACTGGTTGCTAAAAGCTGAGAGAGGAGGTTCTAGGTTACCCAAACCTCTCAAGAAGGATCATTTGATAAGGGAGGTGCGTGACATTGTAGTCATGTTAAACAGATTGAGAGGTAAACCCAATGACATTATGTGGGAAGACTGGATGTATATTCTTGTCCAAACCATTTTAACTAAAGGAAAATATGTTGACTGGGCTGAGATAATAGCAGCTAAACTTGATGAAGAATTCTCCCAGTCTGCAGAAGCGTCCAGTTTCTCTATGTCTTTGTACCTGTTTTATGTTTTAGCCATAAGCAAGAATTGGGAAGGCTTGCCTCACGAACCATGGAGAGATGACATGAAAATCTACAAATATCATTCTTATTTGCAGAAGAAGAGAAACCTTGGGAGTTTCCAAAGAGTCCAAGATGCATTCCTGGCCAAGTTGGTTTTTGAGCTGAGAGGAAGAGTAAATTGTAGAATGTCTGAAGAAGCCATGGAGTTGGTTAGAATTTACAGTAGTTTCTTTATCCAATTTCCCACTTTCAGTTACTTGAGGGTCGGGGGTTTTAGTGGTGAACCTGTAAAGCTTCCAAGATATTGCTTGGATAAATATGTTCTGTTGGAAATATGTAGGCAAATACTCCAGGTAGGGTTGAAGTTCAAACCCAAAAAAGGAGTAGGTTCCTTCTTCCCAATCGATATAGGACACTATCGTTTCTGGTTAACACACACTATGTCCTCCCCTGATGCTGAACTAAAGGCTATCAATCTCCCTTCCTATCAAAGCAGAAGTTATTTCGATAGCAAGAAATTCGTGGCAGGTCATTTCAAAGTGAATGCCACTTTTCTACATCAGTTGGATTTAGAAGATTTTTGGGCAGACTGTACAAATGAGTTTGAGGTTACGAGGAGATTACATTCCAGGTTTACTTTGAACCAGATTATTACAATGCGGCTCCCTTTTAAAATCAAAGTGCTTGTTACAAATGATGAAGAAGATGTGACAGAGCCTAAATTTGTAGGATAGAACAATGAAGTAATAGCCAGAAAAGTAGATTGGGGGAGAGAAGAAGTGGATGATTTAAGTGCTATCTCACATGATGTGTTCAAAAGAACAGACAAGTGGCTAAAAGAGATGAACAAGAAGAAGAAGCAAGAGATTCCTAATCCGGTAATCAGGAAAAGCACAAGAATTTCAAAACTCGCAAATCCCTCTGCTCGTACTAATGAAATTGAGGAATTGCTCCCTGCAGGTGAATTTAAAGCTGGGATAAAAGATCATCCTGAAGACGAAAAGCCAACTCCTGCACAATTCATAAAGACCACGAGGACAAGGAGCAAAAGAAAAGAAAATACAGATACAATCTCCTGCATTATAATTGACCTAGAAGCAAAAGGAAGTGAGACAGCCTAGAAAGAAACTCAGAATGGACAAGAGCTCAGCTACTCCTTCAAAAACTCAATCAGCAGGAGAGGGTCAGCAGGACTTTTCTATATTGAATACCCCCACAAATGATTCTACTCCAAAGAGTCCGAACTGGTTGGATTTGTCTGTCAACAAGAAGAGGAACATTGTTCCTATCACTGCTCCTGGGGGGGGGTCTGGTCAGCAAGTACCTTGGAAAAACTCCGCGATTTAAGAAACTAAAGGTAGAAGCAATGGTTGATGTGGATGCCAAAACGGGTCATTGGATGGCGGAAATATTCAAGCCGAACTTTGACAAAACCAGTGATGAAGTTACAGAAAAGGATTTTCTTGTGGAAAAGATAGACCTGGGGATGTCTACCAGGGCCACTGACCTGAAGATTCTGAACTCAGCAAACAAAAAAATCAACCATCGAGTGCAGAAGGATGCCGAAGATAAAATAAGATTAAAGCATGCTCTTTGCGAAATGGCTAAATACATCAAACAACTTCAGGATCCCGCACCTCAACCATTGTTAATGGTCCCATTTGATCTGGATGTCAAATCTCTAGAGAATAAAAAATTCTTAGATCAAGTGCATAAAGACAGGTCTATTTCAAAGGCTTTCTTCACATGGATGGATAAGGTAACCAAGGAAATCATTAAATTTACTGGTGATTTCGATAGTTTGATAGATAAATCTGAGCAATTATTAAAGGTAACTGAGGGAACAGTGGATCTGTGGAGAAAGGAAA
The DNA here is from genome assembly GCA_018584345.1 of Thuja plicata. Lineage (NCBI taxonomy): Eukaryota > Viridiplantae > Streptophyta > Pinopsida > Cupressales > Cupressaceae > Thuja > Thuja plicata. Next base: position 362,659 of record MU224357.1, on the reverse strand, counting down.
AAGAGCAGTTGGAAATTGAAGTACACAACATGGAATTTGTTTATACTTATGGTATAAACAAGTTCCTCTCTGAGAAAGTGATATCAGGGATGGATGAGAATTCTTTGTTTATTGTTAAGGTGAATCTGGAATGGGAAGGTTCGCTGTATGAACAAGCTATTGAGGAATCATCCCAGATTATTGAAAATTAGATTAGTTCAAAAGAGATTATGCATGCGCAAAATGGATATACGGGAAAAATCATTGGAATGGAAAATGAGGCTTGCAGTGAAATGGCTAAAATACTGGCTTGCTTCAATCAAAAAGTGGAGAAACTGAGAACTGCTAAAGAAATCGGAATGGATGACCATTCAATTTTAGCTCATGTTGAATCAGCAGTAGTCTATGGTTATGAGCAAATGAAAATCTTTGAAGACATGTTGCAACAGATGAAGAATTTCAGAGATGTTTGGTTATAGAGGTTCGAAGCGGTTGCAAAACCGAATCAGGAACGAAGGAAGAGCTTCTCTGCAACATTTGAGGAGTGGAAAGCGGCAAAGAACGCCACCAAGGCATTTGACGGAGCTGGAATTGGCCTATCGGTCAATTAGTTTGCTAAAGTAGTTTTTCTGTTTTAAGTTCTTTTCCGCAAGTTGCTGCTTTCTTTAAGGCAATTAGTTTCGAAAACTGATTCAAGCCCTGCGTGGCTATATATGTTAATTTTGATGACCACTTGAGGGTCGGTTCTCTGGAAGAAAAACTTTACGAGATTTTCTGTTTTGTTGAAGTTGTTTCAGTATTGATAAAATTGGAAATTTTGAATATATTAATATATTATCAGTTGGTTTTATAAGCAGACCTTGGTATCTTGATGGATCAGTTGGTCTATTGAAGTGTACAATTTTAGTTTCAGTTGGAATTAAATGAGTGTGCTACCATAGTTGCAATTATATTTCAGAATCTATTCAGTATTCTTTTTTTGAAGATTTGATATCTCTATGAATCGGCCATACTTAGTTTACTTATCTGTTTAAGGTTCTAGTCAGTTGTCTTAAGATATCTTAAAAGATCTTAAAATCTCCAAATAGTTAATCATTTATCAATGACGAATGTGAATTGCAGCCTTTCATACATTCTTTAAAAGTGTATCTTGGAAATAAATTCTTTCTTAATAAAGGGTTATCGAAGATTAATCATTGTATAAGGTAGCTGTTCCTTTAAAACAGAGAGTGCAGTTGTGAGTAACTCATTCAACTGTTAGTGCATTTTTCCTTTTGTATTCAGGGTATAAGAGTTTCTAATTGTTATTTTTAAAAGGAAAAATCTGTTCGCTAACATTAAGGAAGGTATAATATCGACATGGATTAATGATAGGAGAAAATGATTAATATACACAATCTGTATACACACTCAAATCTCTCTATATGATGATCATAGGATGTGAAGTTAATATCAGTAAATGGATACGATGATAACATCGGTGATAAGTTTAGGATTAATCCTAACAAATGCTAAAAGGTGTGGTCAATAAGATACATTGACTGATATTATTTCTAAACTGATAATGAAATATTAAGAGGTGTGATTGGGAAGCTTAAAGCAGCGATTACTAAATATAAAAGGCATCTGTTCGGTTAGTATTAAGGAATGGGCTGTTATGAAGAGACAAGGATGTGTCTCTTGAAAGCATCCCTGCATTGTACTAAGTATAAGAGGGAAGACAATTCCTCTCATTCGGGCATCATGGAACATTTTTTCTTTTTATCAATCCTTATTAGAAAAAGCTTACTCTGTTAACTGAAGAGCAGAGATCTTTATATATCATGATTGGAATCTCTTAACTTTGCATTTTCCCTAAGATCATATCAGAATAGCAGTGGTCTAATATCCAATCCATATATTATCATTTGCAGATTACACATATTACAAGATAATCTTAGTTTCATCTATATATATATAGACATAATCACCTTGCATGTATTTAACTGGCGTATTAGAGATAGCACTGATATTGTCATTTTCATCAATTATATAACATAAATATTCATAAGTGGTATCATAGATCATCATTCTTGGTGTTAAGTTAGACTTATGAGGAAAGAAGTCTCTTAACTTGATTTTTGCAAGTAATTCTCCCAATTCTATAAGTTATAACATAAAGAGGATATTACAGAACAGATACATGAAATACATCGTGGATGTGGGATAGGTTAGGTGGCAATGCCAAGCGGTAAGCAATTGGACCAACCCTCTCTAAAATCTCGAAGGGTCCTACAAAGTGCGGTGCAAGCTTAGAGCCCTTGCCATACCAGATGGGGCTCTTACGCTGACGTACTCTCAGAAACACCCAATCTCCAACTCAGAACTGACGGTCCACTCTATAAGCATCGACATACTTCTTTTGTCGATCCGGTGCTGCGGCTAAGTGCTCTCGAATCCGAATAATCTGCTGCTCCATCTCATGAAGCATCTCTGGGCCCAACACTACTTGATCCTCTAAGCGATCCCAACTCAAGGGAGTACGACATGGCCTCCCATACAATGTTAGAAATGGTGACATACTAAGAGAACTGTGGTACCCATTAGTATATATAAACTCCACTAGGTACAGGTAGTCCTCCCAACAAGACTGTTGGTCCATCGCATACATACGTAACATATCCTCCAGGAATTGATTAACCCTCTCTGTTTGACCATCTGTCTTAGGGTGATAGGTTGAATTAAAATAGAGCTGTGCGCCCACTGCATGCTGAAGAGATGTCGACATTGTTGAGGTGAACACTGGGTCCCTACTGGAGATGATTTTTCGAGGTATACCATGCAATCTGACCACATCCTCCATGAACACTCGAGCCATGGCTGAGGCAGTATATGTGGATCTCATCAGTGAAAAGTGAGCTACCTTGGACAATTTGTCCATTGTGACCATAATAGCATCATGATGGCGTGATGACATAGGCAACCCAATAATGAAATCAATGGATATCGTGTCCCATTTCCATTTAGGGATTGCATGTGGTTGCAAAAGACCTATGGGATGTTGGTGCTCAACCTTAGCTCTCTGACACTCAAGGCATCTGACCATGAAATTTGCAATATCTTGCCTCATGTCAGCCCAAAAGTATAGCTGTGTAAGGTCAGCGTCCATCTTCTTGACACCTGGATGTGCCGAATAAGGTGCACGGTGTGCTTCAGACACGATCAAAGCACGTAAATAGCCTACGGAGGGTATATAAATCTGACCTTGATGATGCAAAAGTCCGTCCGTCTACATGGAAAACCTTGCAAATTGGCCCTCTAAGGCTCTGCCTTACTCCAATTCTGCTCTCACCTCCTAGTACAATGGGTCACTAGGAAGGGCATCAAGGATACATCCACACAAATCCACTCCAAGAGTCATAACAGCCTCATGTCTCCTCCTACTCAGGGCATCAACAACCACATTCTCCTTGCCCTTGATGTAATGAACATCAAAATCATACTCACATAAGAACTCCATTCAGCGACGTTGATGGGCATTCAGGTTTGGCTGAGTAAAAATATACTACAGACTGCGATGATCATTGTGCAACTCAAACCGATGTCCCAATAAAAAATGTTTTTAGTGCCTGGGTGCATGTACCACTGTGGCTAACTCCAAGTCATGAGTGGGGTAATTCAGCTCACGGTTCTTGAGCTTACGGGACTCATAAGCCACGACTCGTCCCTGTTGCATGTGAACTGCGCCAATACCCTCTAAAGAGGCATTTGTGCACACCACAAAATCACCAGAAGGATCTGGCACTGCTAGAATTGATGCACTGGTCAATCGCTCCTTAAGAGCTTGGAAGGTTGTCTCACACTGCTCTAACCAAAAAAATTTCTTCCCTTTCCTCTAAAGAGATAGGGTGTACCAACCTGGAAAAATCTTTCACGAATCAACGGTAATATCCTGCCAAACCCATGAAACTATGCACCTCTGCCACATTGGTAGGTGTCGGACACTCCACAATAGCCTGAATCTTAGAGGGATCCATTGCAATGCCTTCTCCAGAAATAACATGTCCCAAGTATCTCACTTCTGTTTGGAAGAACTTGCACTTCGCCAAATTGGCATACAACTGATTATCTCAGAGTCACTGCAATGCTTGCCGCAAATGGATCTCATGCTCTTCCATGGACCTGGTATAAACCAAGATATCAAGGAAAACTAGTACAAACCGGTCCAAATATTGACGGACAACGCCATTTATTAAGCTCATGAATACTGAAGGAGCATTGGTCAACCCAAATGGGACAACCGTGAACTCATAATGGCCACAACGTGTACGGAAAGCAGTACGATGGATATCATCCTCATGTATTTGCAACTAATGCTATCTAGACTTGAGATCAATTTTGGAGAACACCCTAGCACCTTTCATCTGATCAAATAAGTCATCTATTCTTGACAAAGGATAATTGTTCTTCACTGTCACCTTATTAAGCTGTCGGTAATCAATACACAATCGGAATGAACCATCCTTCTTTTTCACAAATATAACCGGTGCACCCCAAGGTGAGACACGAGGACGGATATGGCCCTTGGCTAACAAATCCTCCAACTGTAACCTGAGCTCACTCAATTCTTGAGTGATCATGTGGTATGGAGCTCAAGATATAGGTTCTGCTCCAGGAACAAGCTCTATACGGAAGTCAATGTCGCTCTTAGGCGGCATGCCTGAAATATGACTAGGAAAAACATCTGTATACTCTCGGAGAAGCGGGTGATCATCGAGAGACGCTCCCTGACTCTCACCCTCCACATCTCTCTAGGATACCGCAAATAATTGACACCCCTACCTCATGTATCACTTCAGCTGCATTGCTGAGATCATGTGAAGAGAGATGGGTCTCTGAACCCCAACAAGCTCTACACTCCTCCCTACATCATCCACACACCAAACCAACTTCTGCCAACAATCAATACAAGCTTCATGGGAAGCCAGCCAATCCATACCCAATACAACACCATAAGATCCCAAGGGCAATACATGAAGGTCAACAGTGGTGACAAAAGTTCCCAAATCCAACTCACAACCACTCACTATAGAATCTACTGCCACCTTGGACCCTGTCGCCAACTCTACTTGCCACCTATTCTCTTGTTTTGATTCCAGTAGCACACACCGTTCCATGAGAGAGAGATATAAATGAGTAAGATGCACCAAAATCAAATAAAACGGGGATAGTGTTCCTCCATAACACACTTGTAGTCTCCATTATAGTACCCTGATGCTTTGCCTGGCAGTTGGCCACCGCTGCAAATAACCTGTGAGATCAGCTTGCATCCACCACATTGGGCTCAGAAGTGGGTCGTGTCAGTCTCGGTCCAGATGCTGCTTTCTAGGGACAACGTGCAACTATGTGTCCATACTGACCGCATGCAAGCATCCACGGTCACAAAAACTAGATCCCACTGGGGAAGCACTCGAGTGATGTGAGCTAGCCTCGTGAAAACTCTGTGGCATACTCTGGGTCTATTGATTGTGGTCAGAATGCTGATGATGATGGTGCCAATCACGCCCCTTCTTGCCTGGGGCCTTACCACTATGCCGATTCTGTTGACTATGGAATGATTTCGGACCGTGATGTTGTTGTCTAGACCTGGGGGTAATAGGTGGTGCCCTAGGTGTGCTGTGATGTGTCTGCATACTCTGTGCACTAAAGCCAGTGATGGGTGCACTGCTATTTTGTGTTAGCATAACTGACGTAGTGATGCTAAGTGAAGTATTGATGAAGATTGGTACATATTTGATGACATGCGAATCAGTTATTTGGTTGTCATTGATGTCAACTACTTGACTTATTGTTTTCAGTATATTACTTGATATTGTGTAAGTGAATCATGAGTTGCGGTATGTTTCTAATGTTGCTATTCTTATGGAAGGTTATATCATGTGTGTTAATGATAACTTTGCCATCGTGACGTTTGATATGGAGAATTAAGTTAGCTATGTTGGAATGAACTCAAACCGGGTAATTGCTAAAACAGTCAGTGATAGACAATATATGATTTGATTGTTGTTTCAGATCTATGAAGTATTTGATGGAGCGGTCACAGGATATAGTTGTACACATTGTCAAGATACTATTTGTACGAGCGTGAATCATTATGTTAACCGGTACTACTAGTTTAATTGATTGGAAGTGATGTTAACAGAATGAACATGTAAACAAGGCAAAGTTTTTGAACATGCTATGAAAATTTGTCGATCGGTGATGGAATTTGTTATAACCAAAGGATCGGTGATGATTTTTTTAACGTGGCAAGTTAGTTCCGTGATTTGTGGACTTACTTGACAACACATTGATCAAGGTACACGTTTGATAAAGCTTCTTTAAGAAGTTTCTTTTTTTGGTCAAAAGAGGTTTTTGAAAGGGCTCAACTACCAAGGTAAAATTGATGAGCAAGCCGATGCGGTCAGAGGAAAATGTTTTGAGTGTCTAGATACTTTAAATCTTACCTAGGATGATTTGAATCGTTCATATCTCAGATCTAGGGTTTATTGTAAGTCGGTGGAAGTAATTCTATAAAGAAGAACAATTGAAGAAGAATAGAGAGAGGAGAAGAAAGCTGATTGCGAATTGTAGAAGAATTTGAAGATAGAGGAAGTAAAGGAATCAAGTGCGATTGAGTTGAGGAGGAATATACATTATGGTGATGTATTTCAGAGCTTAAAAGCATCTGATCATGCAGAGGTAGTCCAGTTTTTTCAGATCATTCTATCTGTTGCTTTCTAATCATTGTAACAACAAAATCCCCTAACAGGGTAGATCCTAACAGATCTTTATTGTAAATCCTCTAACAAGGTGGCACATTAGCTTGTGTTTAAATTCCTTTGACAAGGTTGCTTTTAACAGTGCAAAGATCCTAACAAGTCTTAGGCGAATCCCTTAACAGGGTAACACCTAATAGTGTTTTGTAAACCTTTAATAGGGTAAGCTCCTCACAGGGCGTATTCCAAAAGAGTACAAATTTTGTGGGTATCATCTCACACCGTGGTTTTTTCTCAGTTGGGTTTCCACGCGATAATTCGGTTTCCACGCGATAATTATGGTGTTTACATTGTGTGATTTATTAATTGTGGATGTATGCATTGAAAGTTTACTTATGTTAGTTGCTGCTATATGTTTTGGTGCATAAAGTTTAAAGAAGTTGAATTGGTGAAATTGTGTGGATTACTGATTCACCCCTCCCCTCTCAGTAATCAAACTTGTATTAACAGTCTGAATTCCTACCTGTCTGCCAAGACCTCTAGTCAGGTTATCCTTTGCTAACCTTGCTATCTCAACTGCTGTCTCAAGGGTCTTAGGATGAAGTAAGCGAACATCACCACTGATACGGGCATTAAGGCCCCTGATAAAGTGTTGTACTAGCATGGGCTCATCCTGGGGGTAGCTGGAATACTATTTGAGCTCAAAGAACTTTCGTTCATATTCATCCACTGATTTGGTTAACTGTCTCAACTCATGAAACTCATCTGCCCTCTTTTGCCTGAAATGGTTTGACAAGAATCGAGCTCATAATCTGTCAAGAAAGAGCTCCCATGAAACTATAGCAATGTCAATACTGAGCTTGTGCTCCTCAGTATGCCACCAAGTAGATGCGAAGCCTCTAAGGTGCATGCTGGCGCACAGAGCCTTTGTGTTGCTCTTATAGGGGTGCATATCAAAGCACCAATCCAAATCTATAAGCTATGTTTCTGCTTTTGTGCCACTACCCTTTCCGTCAAAGGTAGGAGGGTTGGACCTCATCAAGTCCCTCATATGAGTAGCTAAAAGAGCATCCTCATTCTCCTCCCCATGACCCCTCCTATGCACCACTCTTGATCCTTTAGGACTTTGAGACCGTTCTCGCTCCACATGGGCACTTTGTTGTACCTGTGTCTCCTTGTGTTGGGACACTTCCTGTCGGGGGACCAAGCGAACTAAGATCTCTTGAAGCAAATTGACCACTTGTGGCTCCCCTAGTCCAACATTCCTATCATCCCTGGGCTGCTCTTGTTGTTCATTCTCTTGGCGATCCTCCTGTTGTTCTTACACTTGAGGGTTGAGTCTAGTACCCATACGGGCCCCACCAATTCTGCCCCGGCCTCTGTTACCTCGTCCTCAATTAGCAGGAGGCATCCTTCAAGGCAAACAAGGATCTATTAGTACCTTGGAAACCATCATCCATAGAATTGAATGCAAGATACAAAATAACATCCACACAACCATACAACACTTAGCGAGCACACTAATCCAAAGCTCCCAGTGTTTGAACTTGGGCTCTGATACCAGATGTCATGGCCCGCCCAAGAACCCTTGGGAAACAATGAACAATCCAAGCACAATAATTTTTTGTTTGTTTGTGAGCATAATTAACTACATTAACAACATGAATACAACCATAATACAGCCATGAAACATACAAGATATATTGACAAGCATAAACTATCAATGTAAAAAGATAACATGTATAGCATTGTCTTGACAAGGTGTAGCCCGGTGCTCCCAAGGGTCTTTTGGCTAGCAAGCTAAGACTACTTCATGAGTTTGGAAGAGAGTATTTAGGAATCTAACACAAGTCATATATCCCCCTAAACATCTCATAACTCTCTTAGTGGCGTTACCTTAGGTCTTTTGGTTTGTAGGACGAAAACCGCTATAAGACTAGGATGAAGATTAGTTTGAAACACACACGAAGCGGGGCTATAAGTATACTATGAAGGTTCCATCGGAAAGAAGGGGAAAAGGGGTATTTGAGTCATCAAGCCAAACCTGAACAACTCTCAAAACGCGCTCTTTATTATGGAAGCGCAGCTCTGTGAGTCACAGATGCGGAAAAAAGGTGCATGTATGTGTAGAAGAGATCCTGAAAGTTGCCAGGGTATAAAATGCACATATGCACAGCTATAAATGATGGATGCACAATAAAAAGTGATGGATGTGCAACAAGAAGTGATGAATGCGCAACAACAGGCTACATATGCGCCATTTTGCAAAAAAAAAAAGAAATCTTGAATTTCTAAGTGTTTTCAGGGTAAAAAATCAAGGTTAAGGTCATACTAGGGTCATATAACTTTTTGGAAAGCTTTGGGGGCATACAAGGGAGTCAATTCTCTCTGTTTACGTGAAATATCCTTTCTAATGGAAATAAAGCAAAGACATATAAAAGCATGATCTATTTCAGAGCATATTGAGAATTCACGATATCCATAGAGCCTATGAGTCAATTTCAATCAATTCTTGTTGAAAACTTCTCATTTATTCTAAGCTCATAAGATAAACAAGGAGGATAGAACAGTATAAGAGCAGAATATTTTTATCAGAAGAGACAATGATAGAATAGTACTTGAATGTGCGATACCAGATTTATTGCCTTCTTACAATGAACATGCTAAGTATCTGGTTGTGAATCATAGCCCATGTGTATATCAATGGCTAATCAAAATCTGTAGTTTCCTTCAGCTAAGAATTTCCTTTTTAAATGCGATATCCCTCACACTATCAATGCTATCCAAACTGCCAGCAATTTCTTCCTAGCGCTAATCCTCAGACCCACGTTACTGCTGTAGCACTAGCAACACATACTTCATCACGACTGAAGCTTGGATTGACCTCCAAGCTCTACATTACCAAGGGTTCCATCCTGGTAAGGCTGCATTCTAGTTGCAGAGAGGAAAAAACATAAATCAAGATAATAGAAGAGACCATTCTTCCTCATCGCTGCCTTAAAAAGATTTCACAATCCAAACAGCCACAAAAGCCTAGATCTTAGGCGATTTTTCTAATAGATGAGTTCGCCACTTGACTAGAAGGATAATGTTGCCTTAATCTCATTAATTCACCCAAGGAGAAGGAAATAACCCAAAGGTCCCGCTCATGACTGAAAAATAGGGGCAACTTAAGTAAATCCGACCCCACACACTCGTCTCCTTTATTTCATAAAATTGACTTAGTTTGAGAGACACAACTAGAACAAACTTAGTAAAGTGATTCTAGTAATTTGATGTATCAGTTGAGGGTGGACATTGCATTAAGTTTATAAAAGCCTGATTACATCAACATCTATCTAGAATTATTGCATTTACCATCTAAAATCATGCCTACATATTCAATTTACTAAGTAACCATCATAATTGTGATATGCAAATGAAGTAACCACGAATAATAACACCATTACTAAGTGATATGGAATCGAGAACCATGAATACAATCATGTACACTACTCTAGTATCAAATCGAATTACGTATTAACATCGTAAGATAAGAGGAAAGGAATTACACCCATGAGTTACAAAATGAATCATAGTGATACAATACATGAGATCAAATAAGAAGGATACATTGCCATATGTCTCAAATCCAAAGAGTTTTTTACTATCGACTAGGACTGCTCGTTACTGTACACCGGTCCCCAACGGTGATTGGTCACACCTCCCGACCATGAGGAAACCCACACAACACAAGCAAGATACAAACAACAGGTACACATATGCACATGAAGGTTAGCCATGCACTAATTCCCATGATCATACGTCTCACTCCAAATCACGAGGACTCATCACATAGAACTGGTATACCACAAACAAGAGTACAACAAATACACCATACAAGCCTCAAGGGTCGGTACAAAACCAATGTCATACAATCCACAAAGTAGGTACATAATACAAACATGGGAGGGTCATCACATGTCCATCCGATGCTAAGCCATCCCTCTCGTGGTGATGAGGTGCTCGACATGCCGCAACATCCTGGCACTTCTCCACTACGTTTGTGGCCGACACATCCAGGCCATACAATGCATGTAGGAGGTATCTAAGAACAACACTTTCCAGGCCTACTCAAACTTGGTCGACATTGTCCTGGCCAATACAGTTGATGTTTATCTTTCTTAGTTATTTTATCCCCTTAATTTTATTATGTGATGAGTTTTCACTTGATTAGTACTCAACAATGGGTTACCTTGGTGGCCTCTTTGTGCCCCGGTTCCCCCATTGAGAGCCACTCCCATACTTGGCCATACACCTACCCAAGCATACATTCACATGACTATTTGATGGGGTAAATTTCATTCGCATACATGGTGGAAGGCCGACACACTCCTCGGCTCCAACAATTCAATCCCTACCATGCATGGAGATAGAATTCATACTCAGTAGATTACACATACACTCATGATACCAAATTCACATTTCCACATGCTCACATACATATTATGACCCCATCAAATGGAGAGTTTTCATATATGGTATATCCATGAGTTTACCATCATTCTTCCCAAGGTATCTTTCTTAGTAATGGCAACAAGACACATCCCACAAATCACAACAGCAAGGTTAAAACTCGGATTTGGGCATGGGAAGCCAAAATTCACCAAAAATTGAAAGTTCAAATAAGAAGAAAAAACCAAAACCCATTTGACCTTGGGGCATACACATGCCAAAAATGCTTTTACATCATTGAAAATCTTAAACATCCAACCTCCAGCTCAATGCAAACGTTCAAACCCTCATATGTATCCAATATCCATACAATTCGATAAACAATAAAATTTCACATCCTTTGCCCAAAATAAATCTTTGCATCCACAAAATCCATAAATTTATTAATTCAAAGCCATTCCAAGTTACCAAACTGGATTCCATCAAGAATTCGTGGAGAAATTATACATACCTCTCAAACACCCAAGAAACCCTTTAAAATCTTATAAAATGCACAATTCTTCACCAAAAGGATTGAAATTTTGAGAGGATGAAAGAAATGCCCAAAGAAACCCAACAATCAAATGGCCATAAAAATATCACCACCAAAATCTGCCCTTTCTTCCCAAATTCGAATTTCCAAGTCTTTTTTTTCTTTGAGAAAAGCTCTTTCACGCTTAAAACTGAAGTTTGGAAAATGAATAAAAATCCCCCCTTTTATTTAACCCCACAACTTAAAACTTATTAGTAAAATATAAAAAAAATCAATTCCTCAATAAAATCCCATCCCATAATAAAATAAATCCGAAGGCCAAAAATAGAAACTAAGAAAGTCTCAATATATTAAAATTCCGATAAGATTTAATCGGCAATAACAATTACGTCCAAGCACATAGACTGGCCACACTATACATCCTACCCACAAATAGGGAAAAACGATTAATTACAACATGGGATTACACATAACATACACAACCATACCAAACATAACATCATATTCATGGCCAAATGTCGCCTCATTGCGACCGCAGGTATAAACAACTCAGGGAAAAACTGTCATCCTAAAGCTGGAACGACAATTTTCGCTAATGTATTTGGCCACATGGCTAATTCCATATTTAACCACCGTAGTGGTTTATATACAATCATCTTTTGGGCACGCCTGGCACCTGTCTACGCTAGTATGATAGCTGAAGCACCTGTGCATAAACATATATCATCCGACAGGAACATGAAATGGTAATATGATCATAATCATGAACAACTATCTAATTCATAGCATGAAATTAAACATAATCAGGTGTCACTAGAAGTATGTATACAAATCACCTAACATGTATATATCATCAAGTATTCTTTAACATATCAAATTTCTAACATATAACCTTATCATTAATCCCATGAATCATGAAGCGTAACATGACCCATATGTAAGAATCCCAACAGGTTCTAACTTTACCAACCCACTGATTTGCTATGCAAATGATATGTTGTCTTGAAAATGATAGTTATATCTGGTTAGATTTTTCAATTTTGGATGCTTGCAAGGTATTATGAAGAAATTATGATTATAATCTCTTCAGAACAACCATATGTGAAATTCTACATCATTTTCACATCTCAAACTTGTACCAACATTCTTTGTTTAGTAGAGGCATTTTGTCATACAATTGGTAGACATTTAAGAGTTCTAGTAACAACATAAAATGAATAATATAATCTGCTGTTCCAGGAATCAGAGCCACAAATTCGTAAATGTTTATTTCACCAACCTTCAAATGATGCCGATTACAATTGCAACAATAGATATGAAAAATGCTAGATTGAGACTAGATTGAACAACAAGGAACATTAAAGCAAATAGTTGGGAACTTAAATTTGGCAGTCGTTGATAAGATTGCGGATGATAAATTTTATATTACATCCATCAATAAGTCTGCAATAAAATTGAAACAACATCTGACCTTAAGGTCTGAAGCTTCAATTACTGGTAGATAAGGTTGAACGAAACTTCAATAACATTAACACTCCCTCTTAGCTAGGGAGGATTCCTTCTCGATAACTTCTGGTTTGTCCTCTCGACATGATCTTCAACACTCCCTCTTAGCTAGGGAGGATCTACTCAGATATCTAAGTTATAGATTAATGTCCACCATGACTACTCCCAGAGGGTGGTGCCATCATGTTGCATCGATGAATGGAAATGCAAACAAACACAAGTGTTCGTCATGGAATCACTCACGTGACGTCATCATCTCACGATGACGGTCACCATAGCTACTCCCAGAGGGTGACTCAACACAAGTGTTTAGTCATGGAGTCACTCACATGACCTCCACCATGGCTACTCCCAGAGGGTGGGTCCATCATGGCTACTCCCATGAATGGAAATATAAACAAGCACAAGTGCCCATCACAAAATCACTCAATGTGATGTCGTCATCTCATCATGACGTTCACCATAGCGACTCGTAGAGGGTTAATAAACACAAGTGCTAAGTCATGAATTATCTCACATGACATCCACCATGGCTACTCCCAGAGGGTGGATCCACCATAGCTACTCCCAGAGGGTGGAACAAGGGTTTTCACCTCAAACTTCTCCCTTACAGAGAAGAATGCATTACAAGGGTTGACACCTCAAATTTCTCCGTCTCAGAGAAAAATGCTACAAGGGCTTACTTATACCTCAAATTTCTCTGTCTTAGAGAAAAATGCTACAAGGGATTGCACCTCAAACTTCTCTTTTACAGAGAAGAATTCATTAACAAGGGATTGCACCTCAGATTTTTCTCTCACAGAGAAAAATACATTAAGCAAATCTTCCTGATGATGTGGCTCTCTCTGAAACAAATATCAACCTTTTGACCTCCTCGGCCAAGGTTGACTGTGATGGATTGTCAGACTCTCTCTGAAATATCCACTTATAAACTCCAACAAGCACCACCCTACACCACCTTATATCCACGCCAATGAGGGCTGTCGTTGCATTCACAAATTAAAATTGCACCCAAGTCCCGTTAAAATAAACTCAAAAATATTTCTTGTAATCAACGGGACCCACACATATTTCCCATATTCTTTGATGTCATTAAATATAATTTTAGACCAATGTCCGATTAGAGGAATCAGGTCCCATGATCCTTAGCAGTATTATATTATAAAAAGAGATTCGCCTATTATATATGAAATAGGGATTTTAGCACAAGTATGAACTCTATTTTCTTGTGGACTCATGACTGTTTTGTGTCGCTAGGAATTGACACTACCTTGCGACCCGTTTCTCGAAACTTCCAAAAAATATTCCCTTATTGCTGAAATGGCTGTAACAAACATCTATCCTTGTGTAGGTTCAACATAGCTCTGACAATATTCTAGACGGCTAAAAGTAACAACAGACTTAATATCACTTTTGCATTGCACAATCCCACCATGGTCGACTAATATGCCTTAGTCAACTATAAGTATGTTCGATGGTTCATCAATCGAATGTTTGTTTCTTGATGTGTAACTATATCTCTCCATAGCCTATGTTAAGAAGGTTCTTCTGACGGTTCGATTTCTCTCCATGCTTCCACGGTTGCATTGTAGCGTTGAATCCCTCCATCATACTCCTCGATGGGTCTCCCTGCTATCATAATTGCTGCGGGTATTATATATGTTGTCCTCAATTTTGCATTCCCCAAAATTGGGGCAACCCTATGCAATTCTCAGTTGATTGCTAGGAGTTTTTCTCTAAGCGTGTCGATGTTATGGAAGGGATATTGTTCAATGGAATCAGTCATCCCTTGATTTTGATTGTTCTATCTTCTAACTAAAACGTCAAAGTCCTTTCTTGTCTTTCTCTTTTTCGCTTTGCGTCTTGTTTTCTGGTTTCCAGTTTTGAGTGGCGTCCTGGGTTTTTCAGTAGCGTTGTGAGCAATCTTCCGTGTTCTTCCAATGTCAATATAAGAATGATCTTTTCTGGTCGATCGCCTAAAGTATAAGCTTATTTTGTATAAGTAATAGATTTTAAATTCTATTTTAAAATTTTGCGCCACTCTGCGAAG
>MU224357.1:331510-343934 GCA_018584345.1 Thuja plicata | reverse complement strand
GTGAGGACAGGAGACTTTGAGCTCATTGTATCACCTCGTCTTTAGATAAATCAACCGCTGCCTCGTTTGATTGTTCTTACGTCAATCATCGAGTCACCGGCATTACTGTTGCAAGGTGAACTGTATGTGCTACAGTTCAGTTCTACTTGAAGCCACCTGTGGTAAGAAGGGAGCCTCCCCTATTGCTGAGAGGAGAGAGAAATCTCACATACTGCTGCCTAAAACACACATTTTGCAAGTTGTAGTCTTAGTGACTTGCAAAATATTTAGCCAACAATATATATATATTTTATTTAAATCATCCATATTGAAATCTTATGGCAAGTATAGTAAGCGTCATCGCTGAAGATTATCAAACAGAGAAATGAGGAGTTAACCATTGTAATACCATTGCTCAATATACTGACATCAAACACGTCCAGAAATCACACAAAAGTTCCCAGGAGATATCGTTTACAAGCTCCGGTTCATACAAAAGAGAGACAACTTCTCACATTCTTCTCCGACATAAACAAAGCTCTCCTCTCTTTAGGCAATATTTTGACTCGGTTAATAATAATGATCACTAGATGGGAATTGATAATGTTCTCCTTGATTTCAATGAATTCGACACTGTATCAAATGTCACCCACTTGGTATTACTTTGATGTGGGAGACTTCTGTGTTCATGTTGTCTACGTTACAGACGGAAGAGTCTCATCCTCACCACCCAACGATATATTGAGTACGTTACTAGCTAATGTTTCTTTGTCCTACGTCTTCTAGATTCAGTATTTATCAACTCTAGACATGTGCCTCTGCGTTACTAGTTCTGAGACCTTTGTTTGCATTTCCTGTAATCTATTCACAAACTGCATTTCGATCATCCATCAACATTTTTCAACGATCAGATCTTCCTCCCAGGCTTTGCTCTGATACCATGTTTTTAGTGTGCTCGATGAACCACAAGCAATGACTCCATTATTGCCCTCCCAACCATAGACAATAAACTCTTATTGTCTCCCCCGAGCACTGCTTATTCTCTATCAAGCAGATTGTGTGTGATATCTATTTCAGATTATGATAGAGGAAGATTTATTCTTCCTTTATATTCATCGGTGGTGCCCCTTCACCAAAGGTCACCACTCTTCCCTTAATATAATAATATAATAATTATTATATTATTTTTATTGTCTGCCCCGAGCACTGCTTATTCTCAATCAAGCAGATTGTGTGTGATATCTATTTCAGATTATGATAGAGGAAGATTTATTCTTCCTTTATATTCATCGGTGGTGCCCCTTCACCAAAGGTCACCACTCTTCCCTTAATATAATAATATAATAATTATTATATTATTATATATAATATAATTATTATTAATATAATAATTATATTTATCAATATAATATAATAATATAAAATATAATTATTATCAATATAATAATTATATTATCACTATAAGTATATATCACAACCTTTATGTTATCTATTTTGGTCTGAAGGAATCCAACCATAGCTACAATAACATTAAGAAAAGTAGCTTCTCGAACAAGTTGGAATAATTTAAGTGATTTTATATTATAACTTTATTATAGTCACTTCATAATTCAATTAATGATATGCACTTAATAATTAATTATTATTAAAGTATAACTTTAATAATAACTATAATATTATAACTCCATCATTAATCATTGGAAATCAATTTTGACTTCACCAGGTGGTAGGCCACTGCATTCACTGCTAACCGGGGTGCCTTACTAAAAATAGTAAGGGTCCATCTCTATCATCCACTGACTTCCTATAATAGTAAGTCCCTAAAAACGGAACCAAAAACCTCTAAATATCAATGCCTCATAACAAATGAAGGATCTGGTGAGGTAAACACTTACAACGGCCACCTAAAGAGCTTCAAAACTCCCAAACTGGACCCTCTAATCCACCATACTAGCCTACGAGGCTCAAATGATAGCCTAATCCTTCGAACTCTGATGCTCACGAAAAAGGGGACATTACACCATAAATCCATCCATAACATAGAAAACAGTATACCAAGTCACAAAATATACAAATAATTTAGTCTCGAAACCAAAACATCACAGTGACATATAAATTTCCAGTCATCATCATACAACATCATGGCATTAGTGGCATACACATCATGCATATATGATCACTATTGAATCACATGAATAATCAACTACTCACATTAGTAATGACATCAAATGGACAAAACAATAGATTAGTAACAAGGAGTACCACACAAACACATGAGGAGTCTAGCTCGGATCAAAAGAATAGGTACATAACAAGATGGCAACACAGTAGGCACTACAAAATATCTATTCCTGTTTCTTGGAGTATCCCAAAAATTATGATAATGTAACTATAGAGTCTTCTGTTTTTGGTGGCCTTGCATGGCCTAATGTTGTAATATTGTAATGGCCTAATGTTGTAATGAACTGGTGACTGTACTTTGAGGTTTCTCTTTTGGTAATCTACTATCAATTCGAAGAAAGAAATACGCCTTGAAATTGATACCTCTTGGTGTTTAACAAATATTTACTTTTAAGATATTTGAGTTTGTCATGTCCCATATTCTCCAATTTGCATCTAGTTTTCATGGCCAATGATGATTAAACAAGCAATAGAGAGACTTTATTCACATACAACTACGAATCATGGACAAGCTAGTGCAGCCAGTCATAAATTCTAGTGGTTGTAAGAACCTGATTTCCTAGAAGCTAGTGGAAGAGTAGTAGCTATGGACTTAATACAGCAACTTAGATGAGTGAAAGAGGACAACCTAAGCATGGCATAATACTTTTTTCATTGAAACATTGATTGTTATAGTTGAAAGATATGTTACGTGTTGCGCCCTTGTTTTGGGTATTCTCTACATGAATAATTGCAAAGTTCTCTTTGATCAATACAAGGAAAATTATTGTGTACTCATGAAGGAAAAGACTTATATCCATTTCTATGAAGTTTTAGGAATAGGATATGGGGGTGCCATTGACTAAATTTTGCAGATGGTGTTTGACAATGCATATTTTACACATGCACATATAGCATCAAAACTAGAGTGGGGTTTTGGGGGCAAAGACCCTTGCAGGGTCAAGGGTTAGTGCCCGTAGTGCATTCCCTATCATGAAACAAAGTAGGGTCAAGGGGCAAAGCCCTTGCCGCGAAGCCCAAATTAAGGCCTTTGAAGACCATATGGACCTTCATGATGCGTTGATTTTCATAATTTTTTGAAAGGAAAAAAACAATGCTTATAAAGCTAAAAATGTTAAGTTTTTGGAGTGTTTGATCCACGTTTTTGATGCGTTTTTAGTGTGGTGAGTCAAGTCAATGGACTCATTGAGTACTGGCTAAAATATTTGGTGAGTTTTAAGAAGAAAATGAGATAAAAAATTGGCGAGTAAATGTGGCAAAAACTTGTAGGTGAAAAAAAACTCGTGAGCACTTGGTGACTGTGTCGTGTCCCTCCTTAAGCCGGACCTATTGACAAGTTTTTCTATTAGCTCATATGGTCCCTAATGAGCTAGTTTGCCTTGCAAGGGGGCCCATTTTGGGTGGCGTACTTGTGGCGCTACCCTTTCTTGGCGAAGACCTATTTCAAATTTATCTTTTAAAGAGTTCATGCAACATTGGGTTACTCATCTTATTGATGGGAGTTAAAAGATCATTGTTACGAGTATCTAAACTAACTACAATATGATCAAATGGTGCTATAACCCTTGGGAGCCAAGAGTTTACATGATTAGTAAATTTCATAAATTGTTTGACAAATTCTGATGAGTTCATTGGCATTTGCATGAAGAAAGGAATATGTGCGGAAGCACTCTACAAACTTATTTGGGATCCAAGAATTGTCATAATGATTTAAGAATGTTTGTGGGCAAGCATTTTCAAGGAGGACAGACTGTAGTGTTCCCACCCTTTACATAAAAGCAATCTAGCATTAAACTCATTTGTGATCAAGGTGTGGCAGACCTTGGACACTTCAAAGTAGTTAACAAGTAGATATAAGAATTGTACATAGCAATTAATAGTTCAAGTAGATAGATTTGTATATTCTTGTTGATAAAGTCAGTAGCATTATGAAGGACATAAAGATAAAAACTGAAGCAATGATCCTATGAAGGAAAATCGTCTTCTTTATAAGACTTTACGATTTTCCATCAAGCATTTACATAGAACATTAAGTGAAGGATTGATGGTGATATGAAGGATTGTTAATACATGAAGAGCACATTGGGTAACCAAGGAAATCAACCATGTCTATTCATAAGTACAAGACCCAAGACAATATCAGTAAGTCCTAAAGGCAAATTATTATGAGATAACAACAGAGGCAGATGATTAGAGCAAATTATGTTGTCAAAACCATAAAGAAAGCCATAGAGTTAAGATCCTTAACAATTGCTAATCAAGGAGAACTGAAGATTGCATTAAGCAACTCCCTATATCAATGTTGTCATAGGAGCAGTTGATTACATTGGGTAAGCATAACATAGCCATCATTATCATATTGAATCAAGCAGTATAAAACGGCCATACTGATATATACATCAAAACCTCCACACAATGAAGCATATTGAGTATAAGGCTATACAAAATTGAATGACACAATCCATGAACTCATCAGTCAAGTATGATATACTTAGCAATCAGCAAGAAGAATAAACATAATATTGATATGACCTCCAAGGGAGCATGCAGATATACCAAGCTTCCACAAAACAATATATAATATCAGGTATTTGACTATTGCACTAAGTCATGCTTACATCGAGCAAGAGGTAGACTTAGCAAACAGCGAAGCATCCATTAATTATTGTTTGAAACAAACCAAACACATACCATTTCATCATTGTCGCTGCCAAAGGGAGATTATAACCGGTTGCTAACTAATCATTGATTAGTTATCTAAGGGGGTGCGATGAAGAGTTTTATATTAATGATGCAATGAAGAGTTTCCTTTCTTCCTTCCTTCCAATATGATATTAAAGAGCATCGATAACCATTTCGAAGGCATTATTCAATTCAGTTTATTATTCAAGCATTGTTCAAACAATTCTGCAGTTTCAAGTGGAGGTTAACCACTAGCAGATAGAAGACAAGATCACATATTGAGAAAGAAGCCTATCAGTAACAGCGATCCCAACATCACATGAGTATTAAGACTTAAAATCAGAAATATCAACAATTGCAGAGAATCACCATTAGAGCATTTACATCAGACAAGTGATCATATTAAATTGTGAGGTCTTATCAGACCAAACAGCAGTGTCATCTTTTCATATTTATAAGGCAACATCAGCAACAACAATCATTATAGATTATCCATTATTAAGTCATCGCCATTTCATAAGAAATACATTTGATAAGCGATCAGACCGATCAATAGGAGATCATTTGCATATACATCGAGAAGATATCAGAGATAGCTACTTGATCGATATATTTCTTTGATCTTGTGTAATACAAGTTTCATAACTTCAGGAAGTATAGGATAATCATACTATCCTAGATCCATCTTGTGCATCAGCATTCATTGCAATTACATTACATCAATATATATATATATATATATATATATATATCAGACACTTTGATATTTAAAAGGAATTCATATACATTGATCAGTTTCCTCAAGTTAAGATTTATATAGTTGACACTGGTTGATCATAGGAAATCACCATCACTATACGAGTATTGTTGGACAATCTAATTCTTGCATCTTATCAAGATAACTAATATTGCCTTAGTCAAATTCTCAATTAAAATATATTGCCACTCTCCAAATTCATTTTGAGTATAAGGTTTATTAGAAAGAAGTCTCTTGCAATTGAAAATATAAGAAAGTGGTGCCAAACCCTAAAGGATCTTATAAGGGGACATTACAAGAACAAATCAGAGCATACCTTTCCGGCAAGATTGCTACAACCCCTACCCATTCCGGATCAGAAGCGGGAGAGCATCTTGATGGATATTATCACAGAATTTCCCAAGGTACAGGACAAGGATTGCATCTATATGGTGGTTGACCATTTGACAAGAATGCTCACTTCATCATTCTGACAGAGTTTAGACCAGTGCAGGTTGCGAAGTTGTTCTTTTGAGAGATTTTCAGGTTGCATGGGTTCTCGAAGAGTATTGTTAGCGATAGAGATAGTAGATTCCTTAGCGTTTTTTGTATGGAGCTCTTTAGGTTGGCGGGCACCAAGAAAACCTTGAGTGCTAGTTATCACCCTCTGACTAATGGATAGACCCGAGATCGTGAAAAAGTGGGTAGAAGGCTACCTACAAAACTATGTGGCAGTAGCAAAAGGCATGGATTCATTGGCTACATCGAGGGGCATGTTGATAGAACACCACCTATCATAAGCCGATTGGGATCTCACCCTATAAGGCATTTTATAGCTTTGAGGCTACTCTATTTGTGGATTTGGCTTGGAGATAGTAGAGCACCCAAGACGAAGGATCGGATTTAGGAGAGTTAAGATATCACTAGATCCCTCAAGGATAATTTACAGCAGGCCCCAGACCAGTAGAAGATTTATGTGGATTGACGCCAGATTGAGCACAGTTTTGTGCAAGGAGATTTGGTTTATCTTTGCTTACAGCCCCACTGGCAGTCTCCCTCGAAGAAAAGTGGTGTAGAGAAGCTAAATCCCCTCTTCTATGGTCCTTATAGAGCAATTAGGCAGATAGGTGAAGTGGTGTATAAGTTGGAGCTTCCCGAGAACAACTAATTACATAATGTTTTTCACTTCTCTTGCCTTAACAAGGCACTTGGGCAGTGAGTCACCGTTTTAGATGAGCTTCTGCCACTCAATAATGAGGGCAAGCTCTTTTGGAGCCAAATGTGATTGTAGATTTCAGAGAGAAGAGGCTAAGGAACCACACAATCAATGAGTATCTTGTCAAATGGAAGGACCTACTGGTTGAAGATGTTACATGGGAGAATGAGCAGATATTGGAGCATCCCAATCTGGAATTGCTTGTGGGCAAGCAAGTTTGGGAAGGGGAGATTGTCACGTCCCCTCCCCTCTAATTGGGACCCATTATTAATTTTCCCTTTTTAGCGCATTTTTGTTCTCGTTGGCTATTAAAAGTAAAGTGCAAGGGGACCGTTTTGAGGCAGGTTCTATTGGCGCCACTCTTGGTGTGGCCTCATCTTACAATTTAAATTTTGGCACCTCTTCATGAGTCATAATGGAGTCAATCATCATCGATTACCCATTTCTCTTGTTTGGTAATTCCAATTTGGAATTCAATATTGAGCTTGCAGTTTCGGAGGTTCAAGACGCTCCCTAGTCTGCTTCTTCTCAATTTGGAGAAGTCTCCTAATGGAGATCAAATTGACCAGTGATCAAGGTTCGATCACCTTCAAGTGCCATCGGATATAAGTGGTAGCAGAGTTTCTTATGACTGCGGCATGATTATCCACCGATTGGTATATCTTTGATAGCGTCTCCAAGCAACCATAAAACATCTATTCAGGAGAAAACACCATTCTCAGATAGAGTGCAATTGCTGGTCATGCAATCAGATGGCAGTAAGGAGCCGCGACTTTGAGATTTTCTTGGACTGTCATATTGTTGCTAAGGTGGGTGTGCCTAAGGGGCCAAAGATATATATTGCATCAGAATGATTATTCGACAGTGAATACTTCCGAACGCTGGTCAGGTCTGCACACACCATAACTAGACATCTGATCAGAGGTCTGTAGGATCCCCTATGGATTCTTGCCCAAATTTCAACTTCTCCCTCTGAGTTATTTTTTTCAAACAGTTGGTTTGTATTGTTTGAGTTTGCAAGAATAGATCCTCAATTTGGGATTACCCTCCTCAACAAGAAATACTTAATTCTAAATTGTTGTTAATGTGCTTCAAGGGTGATGCATGAATAGCGTTGCTTAAATGATCAAATATTCAAAACAGAATTGCATATTCAGATTAGCACTTAGTTTATTAGCTTGTTCTTATAATAAAGGCAGTATTGAATTCTGAACCACTTCTTTAACAAGAAAATAGTTGTTTCTGAACTAAAGAATATGTCTACTATTGCTGGGAGTTCCAGGCCAGATATACTTCAACACAGATTTAGCAGTAACATAATAATGAATGTTCAACAGAAACAAATACTGAGATATAGATGAATCCGACCTCTTTAGCAGCAGTTATATTGAACTGGTTTATTGAATGGCAAAGAGTACATATGATACCAATTCACTGACATTAATATATTAACCTCGAAGATAGAATGAGTAAAAGTACCAGCAGATGCTATCAAACGATTTTCCCAATCAACTCGATGCAGGACTATAATAAACTCAATGCCGGGAAAGGGCAAGTGGAAATTCAGTTTGTCTCTCTGAACCCTTGTAGTTGATAGAGCATTTCCCCAGCAATTCTAATTGAAGCCACAGGTTGCACAGGCGCACTGTTAACTCTTTGCGTTCACCAGATTCCTTCACGCTATGATGTTTTTAGAGTCACATCGACCTTCAACCAATTTCTCCCATTCCTGAGGAAATACAAGGTGCGTGAATATCAAAATCGGTCTTAGCAAATACTCCACACAGCAATCCTTGTTCGGTACATATTCAGAACCTTAGAATAGCTGGTCAGGATAAACCCCGGGACAAATAAATATTCATGGCAAAGATTTCAATACCATCTTGGAATATTAAGCCATTTGTTTCACCATTCAAATTCATCAAACATTAGGCTCAATCTTTGTTATCAATAACACAAAGTTTCTTCCCAATATATATATATATATATATTTCAAATGTCTTTGGCAAATATTAATCAAGCAGTCTTAATTGCCGATATTACTAGGCAGATGTGAACTTTAGAAATCCCAAGTGTAAATCGGCCCCACTCAAATATTATCTCCAAAATTTAATATCTGATGGATGATAATCTTGGGATTATACCATATGCACACTATCAATATTAATCACTAGCATTGAAGGATCAATCAAAATAAGAACTCATCGGTTTCCGTATAGATATGCGAACTTCTGACAGTAACAATAATGTTTTTCCTCAAATATTTAGCCGTTCATTCAAAGTATAATCTTCTATACAATATTTATTTCTTTATTTTTGCATCAAACCTCAACATTTGCAAATTTATTCTTTGATTACCAGGCAATGTTCAATATCAGAAGTAAATATTTCAGAATCTGTAAATACCTTATTTCTCCTGATTCGTTTGTATGACAGATTCTTCATATTCGGCACAAGTGTGAACTTTGTCGCAAATTCACTCCTTAGGAAGGACTAGTTTTTCGTCTAGCCCTTCTGTCAACTCTTGAAGGTTTTCGTCTCCAGAAATTTGCTTCATACAAAGCTACAAACAAATTATCAAATTCAAATAACACCTGAGCTTGTCAAATCCATTGCAAACCCCTCCTTTTATAACAAACTGATGAGCCTTCTAGAATTTTCCCTCATGAAGTAGCTTTTGTGATGAGCTGGTGAACTTTTTAAAATAAAGTGACTTTTAATAATATTTTATTTTATTTAAGTCACTTTTTAATTAAATTAATAAAAATAAAGCCATCCTTTTAATCTTTTATTTATTTGGACAACTTTAGAATAATTAATTCATTTCACCAAAATTTGGGGACATTACAAGGTCATTTTCAGATTAAAGTTCCCTTCAATCCAAGCCATATCGAGAAATCCATTCTGTGACTCCAAATGTGGAATCATTGTTCGGGGAATAAGGTGCAAAATATCTTAGAACTTCTGGCATTGTACTCTGTTTCATATTGCAATAGCAATCAAATTTGTATGTGCATTGTTCGAAATTGGAATTGCTTGCCTATCATTTGTTTTTAGATGTTCTGGGATATTTCAGACTAAACATACTGATCTTCTGCAGCTCGTAGGCATTGGGTCCATGGGTCATCAAACTCCTTCAGCTTAGTATCAAGGACTGAGGACTATCCATTCTCCCACATTCATGACATATATTAGTTGATAAATTCTTTAGATTTAAAATTGATATATGCTCCAAGGAGAATAGTGTCATAGAGTAAGTTTTTCTTATAACGTTGTGGGAAGAGAAAATGATAAGGAATAAGTCATAGCAGATTAATTTCAAATGGTCTACTAAGCAAGAAACGTATGGATTTACAGAGATTATCTGGGAAAAAGTAAGTAATTGCTATGCAACTTGGTTAAGGGCAAATTTTAAGGCCAGAGAATGGTTTTTTAGGCATATAAATACATTTAAAACACCAGTATTTTTTCAGAAACAATTATAAACTCAGAGAACTTGTATTTTTACAATATTCTCACAGTATAAAATTGACTGTTGCTAGTTGGTGAAATTTATTTTTGGTATGGAGGCAGGACGTGGATATAAGTTGATTGTTGGTAGCAATATTGAGATATTACCCGACTAGTATCTAGTCATTTTGATCTGTGTTTCAGTTAGGAAATTAAGTGAATTGTTACATAAATTAGTGTATGTATGCACTGAAAATTGTTTTCAAGAGTGATGGACCTGTATTCCATAATAATGGAACAGACAATATAATATTAGGTTCAGATTTTGAACATAACGAAGTCACTGGTTGATATGACACTTTGAACCTTGTATTTTCAATTCAATATCCACTATTATTGTATTAATCATCATAATCTTAAAATGCTTGTAAGCTGTTTATGCTCTGTTACTGATATCTTAATATTTGCTCAGCTGATTGGAAAGACACCCATGGTTTATCTAAACACTGTTGTTAAGGGATGTGTAGCAAATATTGCTGCAAAGCTTGAATTCATGGAGCCTTGCTTTAGTGCAAAGGCCAGGTGAATGCTTTTATTATATTTGGTGGCTTGTATATGGATTTGGGTGATTGGACTATAGAATAAAGTGTGAAGTTAACTAGCAGCCTTCTAATCTTGCAGAATTGCCCATGGTATGATATCTGATGCTGAACTGAAGGGAGCAATTGCTTCTAGAAAGGTGAGATTCTTTTGGAAGGTTTTTTCTTGGAATGCTTTTGCATTTCTTTTATATAGAAAGCTTACTGGCATCTCAGAGGTGATATTTGCTGGACCTTTAGTTGAAATGAATGGCAGTTAAATTCTGTGCAGCTTTGATGTCTTAAGTTTCAATTTTCTTGCTTTGGAAATTATTTTTGAGGAAGAAACAAGAGGTAGTATTTACGTCCTTGTATAGAATTTGTACAATAGGACTGATATAGTTACATTGCAGACTATTCTTGTAGAGCCAACTACTGGTGATACAGGAATGGGTCTTGCATTTATTGCTGCTGCAAAGGGGTATAAACTCATTTTAATTATGCCTTCATCCACAAGTCTGGAGCGACAAATTGTATTACGTGATTTGGGAGCAGAGATACGTCTTACGGATGCTGCTAAGGGAATGATTGGAGCAATTAGGAAGGCTAAGAGAATCCTGGCTAAAACACCAAATGCATATATGCTTCGGCAATTTGATAACCCTGCAAATCCTGAGGTACTAGCAGCTGGATATACTAAGCCCTGATTTAATATTAAAAAAATTCTAGCTGTGCCACTAATGTATTCCTCGTATCCTTTGTTAATACTCAATATACTAATCTATTTTTTGCTTTAATGTAGATCCATTTTGAGACAACAGGTCCAGAAATTTGGGAGGACACTAGGGGTAAGATAGATATATTGGTTGTAGGAATTGGAACTGGTGGTACTATCACTGGGGTTGGCCGTTATTTGAAATCTAAAAATCCAGACATCAAGGTATGACCAACAAAATGCATGATCTTGAGTCTTGGATTCCATTTCCTTTTCATGCAAAATATTCAATTGAATATAGTTTTTTCAAATACAATTTTCTTAAACAATATTTTATGAGTGCAAGAAGAGACTTGTTTATTTTCATGTTTTCATTTGCTATGAAAAAGATTCCTCTCAATTTGTATTCCAAGCAGTTTCTATAGTGTATGTACACACAGGCTGGCCTTTAGATTACAAACATTTGTGTGCTAGTGAAATTTGTTATCAGTCCTCAACACTTGGGTTCAATGCTCCCTGGGGATGTGTCCCCTGCCCTAGAACCCCTGTTTCCTACAGGGGAAGTTTTGGGAATGCAGGGATGCCTAGGAAATGTACCCTCCCTGTCCACTTTACATCCAAAAAATATGAGATGTTTCCAAAATGTCGCTGAATCTGCAGGGGATGGCTAGTTGTCCCTGAGGCAGCCAGGGAATGTGTAGGAGTCCCCTAACTTTCCTAGGGACAGCTAGCTGTCCCCTATAGCCCAACACATTTTAAGTTGTGATATTGCTATCAAGATTCAACTGTGTAGTTTTTTGAGTCAAACTCATTGACCCATAATTCATGAGTAGTGGTTCACATGAACCCATCTCTCATGAGAATGAATGGAACACTTAGCACTCATT
>MU224357.1:320133-331419 GCA_018584345.1 Thuja plicata | reverse complement strand
ATGGGTTCATGTGAACCACTACTCATGAATTATGGGTCAATGAGTTTGACTCAAAAAACTACACAGTTGAATCCTGATAGCAATATCACAATTTGACTTGCTGTGGAAAAATATCTCCTACTTATCACATTTTAAGTTGATTATAAAAAAATATATTTTTAAATAAAAAAAAGGGATGGGTGAGTCCACAAGAACTCCCCAATCCTTTAAACAACAAAATCAAATTCACCTATCAAAACAATAAAAATGAAATAAAAAACTCTAATTTTAAAATTTGCAAATTTATGTTTAAGTGTGGCAAGAGAAGAGCAGCAGCACAAAGAGGAGATAATAACAATTGAAAGAGAGACTAGGACATCAAATCCACACATTAGAGGTAAGTTCCAATAGTTCCTTTGTTGCAAAGAGGATTGGTTCCCATATAACTTCATCCAATTAGTTAAGATGAACAACCTTACCGGACAATCAAAAAGTTGGTGGCTTGCAATAGGTGAAGGCAAAATGCAATCAGATTGATAATGTAAGAAGACAAAGAGAGTCATCCATTACATCTTTATTATTTCCAAGGGAAGAAGAGGACAGCAAAGATCCACTAAAGAAGAGTAAGCATAAGCCTGATTTTCCAAGTCTGATCAGCAATTCTCTTTCATCGCACGAGTCAAGTTTGAAACCTTGCATTGAGAACGTTGAGGTAGAGATGGTTTGGTGTGAAGTTGATTCCTTCCAACCAAGAGTTGATGGGATGTTTGGTGACATTCATAGTAGATCAGCCACTCGAGGGTTGTCTATAATGAACATTGAAGATACCTATAACTCATCTTTGATTATATCACCGATTTCTGATGATAGGGAAGCAATCTACTTGTTGATTGGTGATTTATACTTCATAGGTTCTACATGGGATAGTTGCTATCCTAATTGGGATCATGTTACACTTCCAGATTTGGCATTGACTACATCAACTATTCAGTATGAGGACGTGGAGGAGTACTCCTATTGGATATTTGATTGGCATCAGTTTGATAACATGTTTGAGATCATCCATGTTGTTGGACAGGGTTATGACAGGGAGGCATGAACTTCCTGGTACATGGGAGTGTGTTTTCACATTGTTTGGATGCTCTACATACATGGATGGTTATGTTGGCTAAATATTTTGCAAGTAACTAAGACTACAACTTTGCAAAATGTTTCTTTTAGGCAACAATATGTGAGATTACTCTCTCCTCTCAGCAAAAGGGGAGGCTCCCTTCTTACCGTAGGTGGCTTCAAGTAAAACTGAATTGTAACACATACAGTTCTCCTTGCTACAGTAATACCGGTGGCTCAAGGAATGACTTAAGAACACTCCTTTAAGACAACAGTTGATTTTATCTAAAGATGAAGTAATATAAGAGCTCAAAGTTTCTTATCCTTACTTCAAATAATCACTCTAATTTTGGATGTATAAGAAAGCTCAAAGTCTTCCCTTGAACACCCTCTAACTAATTTAAGATTCCAAGACTGAAGCCCAAAGTCTTCAGCTTTGAAATGTTGCAACCACTACTTTCTATAGTAACCCCGATCTTCTAAAGCACAAAGTCTTCAGAAAACTTGGATTAAAGGTGCTCTGGTTATATAAACTAGAAAACTATTTAATCTGAACAAGGATGAATGAATGCAACATAAAAATACATCCATTAATGGTCAAGACAACAACACAAAGTCTGTCAATCTCTATTCCTTTATTCAAATGCTTAACTCTTTTACAATGAAACACAAAGTCTTCAGAACTCAAGAATTTTGCCTATAGTTTACTTGCACACAACAAAAGATGATTATTTACAATCAACTCCCTCCTTTATATAGGAAAAGAGGAGAGAGGAAAGTGGAGAAGAAAGCTGAAACCCTTAACCACTTTGATTTATTCAATCCTTATCCCTAACTAACTAAATTTGACTTATTCAATGCTGCAAGACCTAATGTCCTTGCAACATGATTACATGAGACTACTTTACATATTATTGTGTAATTTGTCAAAGATTTTACACTTTTACCAAACTAAGTGTCCTAACAACACTTTTTAAATAAAATTGATACAAGTCCCAAATTGACAAAGAGACTTAAGCACGATAGCCGGATCTGGTGCAGTTGTATGTCGAGCAATGTTCACAGCCTTACGTGCAACACTTGCCACTTTTGAAATCTCACCATTGTATCCGCTTAAGTTCTTCTGAAGTTGATTCAAAACAACTCTGAAGTTTGCCAATTTGTCCATGGAACTACAACTAAAAGTATCAATCTCCAGTTCCTGATGAATAACCTATACAAACTCTGATATGACCTGCTCCTCTGAAATCAGCTCGCCATCCTCTGCCATCAGCTTACATGTCAATTCCTCAAAAGTTTTGACAATGATCTTTTTATGCTCGGCGCATTCCCGTATAGCCTCATGTATTTCTGTTATCGAGTTCTTTAGAACTTGTTCCTTGTTCATCATCTGATCTAGGAATTCGAAATACATCTCTTTCAAAGAGACTATCTCATAAGTTCATAGGATGTCAAGATCAGCTTCTGCCATTCTTTTCCATACGTCTAAGTCTTCACTTAGAGTCTTTACTTGTTGATTAAAGGATTCATCCAACTCATGTAGCCGATCAGTAGTTTTCTTGATATTCCTGAATATGCGGCATACGTCCCCGATGACTGATATCCCCTAATTTTCTAGTTGGCTGTCCCAGTCATGTATCACCTTGATCTTCTTCTCTAACTGCTCAACATGGTGCTGTGTATCTCGTGAACACAAACTTGCTTGCTGAGAAGATGAAGCCCTTTCGAAAGCCTCTCGAAGACGGATATTCTCTTCCTTCAGCAGGTGTTTCTTTTGCCAAAGCTTATCAGTCTCTTTGTATATTGATCTAGTACATCGTGAGCATCCAACTGACAACCTGCAAATGACTGTTTACTTATGCTCCTTGGAGTTTCGGGGACGGGAACGGGGACGGGAACGGGGAGGGGGACGTGTTTCCGGTACGGGTACGGTTTAGAACCAATTTTTAGGGGATGGTAGGGGACGACTATTAAAAAAATAGGGGATTTTTTATATAGAGAGAGAATTCAAATATGCATATCATAACAACCATTCACCATAGACATTTCAGAAGCTCAATACAATGAATACATAGCAAATTAACAAAGTTCAAATACTTTCATTGTAAAAATATGGTGTACATATAGAAAACATGCCCAAAGGCTCCAAGTTTCATGCATGAAATGGCATAAAGAGAAGTCGAACTAAAATACTAAACAGTAAATGATAACATAGAAGTTCAACTCCATAATCAGATGTCTATAATAATCAAAATCAATAACGTATCTGCAAATGATATATGCCAAACCCTCCTCTTGCAACTCAAAAATGAAAGCTTTGTTGCTGCTCCTCTTTCTTCTTCTTCTTGGAAAGAATGAATGAAATGAAGAAATGTAAGAGAGTTAGGATTTTTAGCATCCAAAATAGGGTTTAGTATTTTTTATTTCATATTAGAGTCCATGTGGGGCCCGCCCATAACCAAATTCTTTTTAAAAAAATGCACTTTTTATGATTTGCGGCCGTTTTTTTTAAGCTGGGAAATAGGGGACGAATTTGGGTACCGACGACGGGCGAGCCGTCCCCTACCCGTCCCCGGTACCCAAATCTGTCCCCTATTTGGGAACCTTCTCTTTTTGGCGTTTCCGGAACGTCCCTGATTTGGGATTGAAAAGCGAACGGTTAGGGGATGTTGAAATCCTGTCCCCGTGTCCCCGTTTCATACCCGGGACGGGAACGGGGGTTCCAAGGCAGGGGACACGTCCCCGTGGAACACAGCTGTTTACCAAGCTCTACCCTGGTGATCTTGTAGTTTGTGGTCCCAAGTTCATCTGCTGTCTTTCTTGAAAGTGGTTCAACTACTTCAGCATACTTAACTTTTTGATCATCAACGATGACCTTTGAGAGCACTTTAGCTTTCTTGTTTTTCACCACTCGGGTTTTACTTTTTGGGGCAAGATCAAATTCCTCCAGAGGCACCTCTAATTTCTTCCTCTTCTGCGTGACAACATCCAACCAAGGAGGTAGGACGAAGGATGATGCTGCACCGTCAACTGTAACCATAGTAGTTACCAGTTCTGTTTGAGAAGAAGCATCTGTGATAGATGTTTCCACATGTGTTGTTGTCATGATTGGGTTCCCTTGAACCTCCTTCTGCATCTGTAATATCAGATTATTGTTTTCCATAAGCGTATCCTGTCTGGGTAAATCTTCCAGAAACTCATCGAAAACATGTGACAAGTCCTCCTTCTGTGTTGGAGCAGCAGAGGAGATCGGTGTAGCTGGTACAATGGCAGTTGAGTGAGTCGGGGGCAAGTGCACTGTGAATGAATCTACATCTGTATCAAGTGGTGACATAGGAGGTTCATCCATTTCTGGGGCTGATTCATGCATGCCTTGTATCTCATCTGCTTCTTGAATTTGCGGTACCTCAGGAGTGCTTGAAACCTGTAACTCCTCCTCACTGTCTGAGAGATTAATCATTTCAGGACCCTTTGCCTTGGATGTTGCATCGGGTGTAGGAGCTTTAATCATGAGTTTACCTCCCTTGATGGCGAGCTTCTGAATGGTTCTGACCTCTGACGCGGAAACCTCTCCTTTACCTTTGCCCCTGATTTCTGATTTCATACCCACAGGACCAGCAAGATCAAAGTCTCGTCCGGGTTTGATTTTGATGCTCTTCATGCCCCTCTTCTTTAGCCAAACATTTGTGTTAGCCAGAATATTTTGGAATCTATCCCATATGGATACATTTTCTTTTACCGACCAGCTTGGAGGCAAGAGGGGCAGATTCTTGACACAATGTTTTCTATATTCTGGGTCTAAGATATCATTATCATCCACGGCTCCTTCAGGAATCTTAGCAAGACGGAAATCCACTATTTGCTTGACAATAAGACGACAATAATCCATCTTGGTGATATCCACTTCTGTACGAAGATCAATCCAAATCTCCTCAAGGCGGTGCACATGAATAAATTGCCTTCGGATGTTGTCGTTCATGCCTCTCCAGTCAAAGGAACTTCTAGCCATGAATTTCTTCAAGTTGATCTCTTGAAGTTTGAACTCCGCGCTTTTGGATTTTGGGACCGTGTCAAGTGAATATCCACCAATCCTTAAAGGATTGTGTGAGGAAATGCCAACTCCTAGTCTGTGTAGAGAGGTTTGATACGTTTGTACAACCATGAGCTGTCGAGCCAACTCCATGAGGATGATTTTATCCGTTGGATACCTAGGCAAGGTATATGGTTCATCCCTAAAATACCCCACCCTGAGGTAGGTGAAGTTTTGAAACTGGAGGAAGAGGCAGCCATATTCACTAAACTTGTTCCATGCTTCATCTGAGACTCGCCTATTTGGGAGTTCCTTATCAAACAAACATCGATAGTGTCCAAATAACGCATCTTGCACCCTTCTAAAATGGATGCGGCTGGATCTCAAAGGTAACTGATCATAATACATCCAAACAGGTACTTGCATTATGTCTCCTTTAGTGGATAGCCCTGAGAAAGACCCTAGGGCAGCAGCAATGTAAACAAGATAGGAGTTCATGTAGAAAGTGCCTGTATTGAGCACTTGTGCCAATTGCTCACAAATGGAGTCACTTATGAGCTCACCCCAAGATAACCTCTGTCTTGACTTCAGAATCAAAGAAAAATATTTATACATCCATGGCTCAAAAAGGTTTGACTCCTTAAGTCCTCTGACTCTACTTAATAAGGTTATGAGATCATGAACTTCTTCCTTGAAGTCGGATCTATGCATTCCCTTTGGCCACCTCACAAAATTAGGCCTTTTGGTGATTAGCCAGTGTTCATTGATATATTTCATGCAAGTTGTTTCTCCATTCTCCCAGCTGTTGAGAGCCTTTTCAACTGTCATGTCCATTATAACTGGAGTTGGAGGAACTTTGGAGACCCGATCAATAGTGTCCGGATCTAAGTTGATCGCTACTTTCCCATCTTGATCTTTGATTGTTTTGGAGGGAGCGAAGTGTTTGGCACATGCTATTACGAACTCAGGTTCAAGTGCAGCCATCAGGAAAGTAGAAACGTGGTGTATGTAGCTCTCCCGGATACTAACCATCTCATCCTTGGTTGATGTGTCTACTCTTCTCAGAAACTCTTCTATGTCCAGGTGACCAATCTCTTTGTCGTGGATTTCCTCTACATAAGATGTAATCTGAGAAGGTATGATGGAATTATGGTACTTGTCCTACTGATACTTCATCTTTTTCTTTCTTTTGTTCCTAGGAGATGCAGATCTTCCTTCTAACATGACAAGATTTGCAGCTGTAGTAACTATTACATGAAAGTTCCAGAAAACAAGCACTTCGTCATTGAGAGAAGAAAGATCCATTTTAGATGTAAAATCAAGAGAAGGCAGCCTCTTAAGAAGATGGAAAAGTGGTATGCGTGGAGTTTTCAGATACATATGCACAAGTTGGGGAAAGAGACAAAAATGATGAAGAAAATATCTTCAACTTGTAGTATGGTGGGAGTTTTGCACAGGATTGCATATAGGACAAAAAAGTGGGCTTTTTGAGCATGATGACATATTGGGCACTTTACATCTTCCTTTTTCAAATGGAAGTATGAAAAAGGTGGATTTTTATGGAACAACTGCATGTAGGACAGCACCTTGCATCTCTCATGTATTTTGGGAAAAATCATCTCGAGAACGGGGTTTTTAATCCTGATTGCATATGAGAATAAATTGCATTCTCATATACAACTTAGAGAAAATGGGAGAAGAAGTAGAAATGACAACATATATACAATAAAAAAAAAAACACAAATGCAATCAAAGAAAGAGAAAATATAAATTTTACCTCTCTTGGAATGCAAAGGGGAAAGACACAATTCTTCTTCTTTAACAAAATAAACAAATTCTGAAATGAAATATGGAATTTCGAATTTGCATTTCGAAGAAAAACAACAGAGATATATATAGCCCATTAATTTGACAAATTCTCATTGAGAATAAATGCAAATAACATGAGTCATAATTGGGAAGAGACAAATGTTCATCATGTAGCAAGAAATTGCATAGAATCAGCAATTATGAGGAAGAAACATTCAAAAATGTGCCCTAAATCATAGCCATTTCTTCCTTATTAAATGCATATTACAATAGAGAATTTCGAAAATGTATGAAAAGAATTTTTTTTTTTTAAAACAAGAAAAGACTTACGTAAATCCCAAACGAAATGGAGGAAACAATATAGAAGTTTAAGGCGAATCCTTGGGAGAGAAAACGTCTTCTCTTTTCCTGTGCCCTAAGTGCACTTCTTACTCCAAAGCGCTGAGATTTGGATATGCGAAATCTTCTCAAATCTCTTGTCATGCTTCCTTGTAGAAGAAAACGCAGCACTTGGTGGAGGGGAAAACGTCTTCTGGTGAGCATATGCAGCGCTTTCTTCCAAATTGTATGCAGTTTATAATAAAACTGGTGCCCTTCTTCATTGACGCGTTTTAGGGAGATGAAGACATATTCTGTTGTTTGAAAAGATATGCAATAGGGTTGAAAATCGACGCCATGCATTTGTTCATAAACTGTGGCTTTTAAAGAGACTAAAAATATCTATTTCGACATGCTTTCTCTATACAAAATGACGCCTTGTATTTATGAGGTCTTTTGTGGAGGAAAACATGTGCTTTCCTACCGAAATTCGGCGCCTTGGTGACTTAAAGAAAGCCACGGGTTTTAGGAAAGGAAAAGACACATGTTTAAGATGCTTCCTCCACAAAAAATGACGCCAAAGACTCATTAAAACTGTGGGCTTTAGGAAAGGAAAAGACACGTGTTTTTTTGTCTTTAAACATATATGCCTTTCAATTAAAAATCGACGCCCAATCACTTAAAACGACCACGGGCTTTTAGGAGACTAAAACATATGTGAATGCTTATGCAAAGGTCATGCTTTTCAATTAAAAATTGACGCCCTCTGCCTTAAAAGACCAAGTCATGTGCTTTTTAGGAGCATATGCATATATTTTAGAGGCTTTCGAAAAGATATGTAATGGAGTCAAACCCGACGCCTTCCATTTGGAGATAGGGAAAAAAAGTATTAAAAACAAATAGCATATGTTATGTTGAGAAAAATCGCCACCATTAGTTAATAAGAGATGAGAATAAAACTTGTAATAAGTTTTATATGAATTCATAAATAAAATCCCCACTATTCCCTCAAAATGCAAAACTTATAAATGAACATGATTTCATTTATAAACTCTATCCTTTATGTTGCCAAATTAAAAGCTAAATCTTTTAAATAACATATTAATCTGAATATGTCAATACTATTTTAAAAGTCCACTTTTAAGAAAGAAATAGCATTATCTCTATATACAACTTCGAATTTTAATGACTTGATATGCAGATGTGATAAAAAAACCCTCTATCATTTAAACTTACTAAGTAAATCTTCACAGAATGACGTGAAATTTTAAGATGGAGTTTAAGATCCACTTTCTATATAGAATAAACTTTCAATCTATGTAATTGACAATAAAAAGTCCATCTTGTTGATGACAATTATTCAATTGTGTATTGTCATTGATGTATACACAAATGTAGTGATGTTACACAAATGTCTATACCTAAACCGAGCACAGTCAGTGTATGCCAAGCTCTCTCGGGCATTGAAGAAGACCAAAGTGATTTTCAGTACTAACCGAGTTCACTCGGGCATTACAGTAACGGTCGGGCATTGAAGGATTACTATGTTAACCGAGTTAGATATTTAGTGTCAGCCGACTAACAACAATTTACACTTTATGTTTAATTGGTTATAAGCAGCCCGAAGACTTAAGTTTATTATTTATTTTGAAGGTTGTTCAAGCCGACTCGACAAGGCTTATCATATTTATATAAGGTCAAGTTTGGATTGAATGTGTGTGAAGAAATACATGACAGAGTTTTGATATGAAGAGTGAAGGTGAAATCAGATGAGATTTTGATTAAGGACAGAACATCCAGACAGAGCTGCAATAGAATATTTGATCAGTGAGGATCTAGTTTAAAGCAAGAGCAGAGATCTGAATCAGCAAAGACAGTTGCTTCGTCAAACAGGTTTATCCATTGTTACTCTCTAACAATTGTAGCAGTGATCCAAATCTCTTTACAGAGTGACTTAACCGTCTTTCATAAATCCTCTCACAAGGTGACATTTCTACATTGAAGTGTTTGAAGACCTCTAACAAGGCCACTCCTTACAGGGTGATTAAATCCTCTAACAGGGTCACACCTAACAGTGTGCTTTGTAACCTTTAACATGGTTGGCTCCTAACAGGGCTCACTTCAGAAGAGTGAAAAACAGTAACTAGTTGCAATTGGTGGTTTTCCCAAATTGGGTTTTCACGTTAAATCATGGTGTCATCTGTGTACATGTTATTTTCTTTATGCTTTATGTTTCTGGATTTAATCACTAAAGGATAATCACAGTTAATATCTTAAGATTGCTTTGTTAACCGAGTAACAACAGAATATATTTGTTAACCGAGTAACAGTGAAATGTTTGTTTAAGACATCTAAGGGACTTGGATTTGTTTGTGTGGTAATTGATTCACCCCTCCCCTCTCAGTTACTCCACCCATTTCTAACAATTGGTATTAGAGCATTTGGTGCTTTCAGGGAAGGTTTCAAGGCTTAAGCTAAAGATCAGAGATGTCTTACAGAAGGGAGATCCCCAAGCTTAACAAAGACAACTTCGCTGCATGGCAAGATTTGATGAGGCTACGTCTATCTACTACTGGAGATACTGGTTTGCAATTCTTGGATCACAAGTATGTGGAACCATCGAGACCTATGTCTGTGGATCAGATGGTGGACATGAAGAATCATAACATAATGGTGATTGATATAGCTTCTTCACTTAGCTATTCGAAATTTGATGAAGTCAAGGATTGCCCTACTGCCTATGATATGTGGAAGAAACTGCATGATATGCATGGAGGAGATGACAATGTAAAGAGAGCGAAAGCGGAAAGTCTCAGAGGTCAGTTTGATCAGATGAAAATGAAAGAAGGAGAAGACATTACAAAATATAGTGAAAGAATCAAGAAAAGTGTCAGTGCCATTAGAGCTGCCAGTGGAACAATTGAAGACAAAACAGTGGTTAGTAAGGTATTGAGAACTTTACTTCCTATCTATGCAATTAGAGTTTCAGCTATTCAAGAGATGAGGTGCAGTAATGATATAACTCTAGATGCATTGGTTGGAAGGCTAACAACTTTTGAATTGGACAATTTTGACAATTATTCTCCTAATCCTAGCAATTTGGAGTCTACATTCAAAGCTAAATTAAACCTTGGTAAGATGGATAGAAACTCTAAAGGAAAACAGATTGACAGTGATAGTGATGATGAAGATCTAGAAATCATTGAAGCACTACTTGCAAAGAGAGCTGCAAAAGGAGAATTACAATACAAAGGAAGAATACCATTGATTTGCTTTTCATGTGATGAGGTTGGTCATATTGTTGCTAAGTGTCCAAACAAAGAAGACAAAGGTGAGAGAAAGTTCAACAAGTACAAAGGCAAGAAAGATTTCTAAAGCTATAAAAGCTACAAGGAGACAGGTAAGAAACCTTGTTATATTGTAAAAGATTCTGATAGTGATGAAGATGAAGATGAAATGGTTTACATTGCTATTAAGGATGAGTCAGACAATGAAGAAAATGAAACGACTGCACTTTTCTCTCATATTAGCAAGAATGACACTTGGATATTTGATAGTGGTTGTTCTCACCACATGACTGGTGATAAAACTAAATTTGAACATCTTGAGCACTACGAAGGTGGGAGTGTCAGTTTTGGGAATGATGAACCTTGCTATGTGAAAGGTAAATGTTGTATTGCTCTAACTGAAGGAATCAAATGTGATAATGCTTATTGGGTTGAAGGACTAAGGCGTAATCTACTAAGTGTGGCACAACTGAATAACATTGGTTTCAAGGTAGAATTCATGAATGGTAAGGCTAGGCTCCTAGATGGTAAAGGAAACCTAGTTGGAACTGGCAGGTAAACAAAAAGTAATCTATTCTATCTTGATCTCACTAAAAGTTCATGTTTTATTGCACAAGTAGAAGAAAGTGTAAGAACCCCTTGTGGCTCTAAATTTGACAAACACTGAACTGTGGTTTAATTTTGAATGTTTGACAATTTGTCAAACACTTTGCAGGCAAGCTCTGATACCACTGTAGTATCCCTTGCTAAATG
>MU224357.1:278533-316982 GCA_018584345.1 Thuja plicata | reverse complement strand
AAGCTCCTAGAGCCTGGTATGAAAGATTGCATGGTTACTTGATAAGTATTGGATTTCAGAGAACTAATGACAATAGTAGCTTGTACATCAAAGAAGGACCTCAGAACAAGATACTATTAGCAGAGATGTTTGTTGATGATATACTATTCATTGGACATGATTTATGCAAAGTATTCTCCGAAGCTATGAGTAACAAATTTGAGATGTCTATGTTTGGAGAAATCAAATTCTTTGTTGGTTTACAAGTTCATCAGATGAAGGATGGTTTCTACATTACTCAGTCTAAATACATCAAAGAGATACTGAAGAAATTTGAAATGGAAGATTCCAGACCAATTGGGACACCTATGTCTACTGGACATAAGATGTCTAACGATGATGACTCAAAGGAGGTAAATCAGACTACCTACAGATCCATGATTGGTAAACTTCAATATGTTGTTCACACTAGACCTGATATTGCATTAGCAGTTGGTATTGTTGCAAGATTTTCAGCTAATCCTAAAGAGAATTATTTGATGGCTATCAAAAGGATTTTGAGATATCTTAAGGGTACTGAAGATTATGGATTATGGTATAAGAAAGGAGGAAACTTTGATTTGAAGACTTTTACTGATGCTGATTAGACAGAAAGTGTTGATGACAGAAAGAGCACCAGTGGTGGAGCGTTATTTCTTGGAAAGAGGTTAGTCTCTTGGACCAGTAAGAAACATAATTGCATTTCACAGTCTACAGCAGAGGCAG
This sequence comes from Thuja plicata, assembly GCA_018584345.1. Lineage (NCBI taxonomy): Eukaryota > Viridiplantae > Streptophyta > Pinopsida > Cupressales > Cupressaceae > Thuja > Thuja plicata. The sequence continues at coordinate 316,238 of MU224357.1, read as the reverse complement.
AGTATGTTGCTGCAACAGTAAATTGTTCAAATATCATATGGTTCAAGTAGCTGTTGTCAGGTATGAAGGAAGAAATCAAAGAACCAATTATTATCTACTGTGACAACACTAGTGCTATTAACATTTCAAAGAACCCTGTGATGCATACTAAGACTAAGCATATTGCAATAAAGTATCATTTCTTGAGAGAATTGGTTCAGGACAAGGAAGTAAGGTTGGAATATGTGAATAGTAAAGAACAAATTGCAGACATATTCACAGAACCTTTACCTAAGGATGCATTCTTGTATCTTAGAGGAAAGCTAGGGGTGATTCCCCTAACTGAGGCTCACTAATGGACAGATTAGTGATGCATCAACCGAGTTACAGTACAGATCTAACAAGTTGATGAAGATTCTTAGAGCTTATTGCATATGAATCAGTACATCAGGTACACTACAATTCATTGGATAGAGTCTTTGGCATTGGTTGTCAAAGAGGGAGAGATTACTGATGTCATGCCAAAGAAATTATTAAGGGAAGGATTATTGAGGGAGAGATTATTGATGATAGAGAGAAATTTTATAAGAAACATAGATTAATGTAAGAGGGAGAAATCTGTATTTTAGTAATTGTGAAGACAGAGGGAGTTTTCTGGATGAGAATCAGAATGAAGCTAAAGATATTAATAAATTTTTATCCTTGTTTCTGTTGCTCTAAAATTCTTTGTATTATGACATGTGTTGCCATCAGTGCCAAAGAGGGAGATTGTTGATGACAATTATTCAATTGTGTATTGTCATTGATGTATACACAAATGTAGTGATGTTACACAAATGTCTATACCTAAACCGAGCACAGTCAGTGTATGCTAAGCTCTCTCGGGCATTGAAGAAGACCAAAGTGATTTTTAGTACTAACCGAGTTCACTCGAGCATTACAATAACGGTTGGGCATTGAAGGATTACAGTGTTAACCGAGTTAGATATTTAGTGTCAGACGACTAACAACAGTTTACACTTTATGTTTAATTGGTTATATGCAGCCGACAAACTTAAGTTTTATTATTTATTTTGAAGGTTATTCAAGCTGATTTGACAAGGCTTATCATATTTATACAAGGTCAAGTTTGGATTGAATGTGTGTGAAGAAATACATGGCAGAGTTTTGATATGAAGAGTGAAGGCGAAATCAGATGGGATTCTGATTAAGGACAGAATATGCAGACAGAGCTGTATTAGAATATTTGATCAGTGAGGATCTAGTTTAAAGCAAGAGCAGAGATCTGAATCAGCAAAGACAGTTGCTTTGTCAAACAGGTCAATCCATTGTTACTCTCTAACAATTGTAGCAGTGATCCAAATCTCTTTACAGAGTAGACTTAACAGTCTTTCATAAATCCTCTCACAAGGTGACATTTCTACATTGAAGTTTTTGAAGACCTCTAACAAGGCCACTCCTTATAGGGTGATTAAATCCTCTAACAGGGTCACACCTAACAGTGTGTTTTGTAACCTTTAACAGGGTTGGCTCCTTACGGGGCTCACTTCAGAAGAGTGAAAAATAGTAACTAGTTGCAATTGGTGGTTTACCCAAATTGGGTTTCCACGTTAATTCTTGGTGTCATCTGTGTACATGTTATTTTCTTTATGCTTTATGTTTCTGCATTTAATCACTAAAGGATAATCACAGTTAATATCTTAAGATTGCTTTGTTAACCGAGTAACAGCAAAATATCTTTGTTAACCGAGTAACAGTGAAACATTTGTTTAAGACATCTAAGGGACTTGGATTTGTTATTGTGGTAACTGATTCACCCCTTCCCTCTCAGTTACTCAACCCATTTCCAACACATCTTTTAACAATTTTCCAACAATATGCATTCTGTCCGAAAAACCCCACTGGCAGAATATTGAAACGCTTATAAACTGAGTTTGACTAACCCAAACGACGCCTATGAGAGCTCAAAACGAGCGGGAAAACAATGGCTACAAACCTATGACAAAAATGGAACCAAAACAAGATGCAAAAGCAAGAAAAACAAAAAGACTAGGTGTTTGTAAAAAGTGAAATCAACCGAAAATCAAGGGATAACTGATTTCGTTGAGTAAACCTCTTGCAAAACACCGACCAACTTAGAGAGAAATCCTACCAATCGTTTGGGAATTGCCTAGGGTTGTTTAATTTTGTGAATGCAAAATTGAGGACAACAGGTTACCTTGTGGTGTTGGTGTGATATACTTGTTTGGCATTTTATATAACATGGGCTATATTTTTATTTGGAATCCGGGTGTTGATTTTTTTGGCATAGTATTTCATAGGGATTCTAGTACGTTGCTTTAGGTGTTGAGGTTATATGGCACTTATTTATGAGGGGAGCAACGGGAGTAGTTCGTGTTCTACACTTGGCTAGTGTGGGATACTGACATCAACAAGTGTGGTACATTCCTTTCGTGGATCCTTGATGAGTTGCTTCACTTTAGGTATATAGATGTTTATATCAGAGTAGCACATGTGATTGGTGGAGTGATGTGTCTCGGATTGGTATGGGATCCAGGAATTAGGGTTTAGTGTACAGGTTTAGATTGCTTGAGGACAAGCAATTTCCGGGAAGGGAGGACTATAATGTCCCCTTTCTAGGCGACAGGAGATGAGCAGAGGATTGGCCTATCACCTGAGGTCCTGTAGGCCAACGGGTTGATAAGGGGACTCACTCTGGGACTTCTTGTGCGGTTACCGGTTGTATTTGAGTTTGGTTCTAGTTAGCTTGTAGGGTTCAGTTAGCATCAAGGATCAGAGAGCTTCAAACAAAATTTTCTTTTGAGCCCTGGATTGCATTTTATGAGTAAATGAGGAAATAAATTATTATTTCCTTTCCTAAGTTTGGGATTTTAATAAAATAATAATATAAAGTGATATTATATTCACTTTATAATAAAATAATAAAAAGTGACTTTATTATCACTTTTTAATAAAGTAATGAAGTAAGAAAATAAAATAAAGTTAATTTATAAATAAAAGGGGAAATGAAACCCTAATTCAAAATTAAGGCTAGAGCTGGTTATAAAAGTGTTTTGGGAGCTCATTTTGCACATCTATGATTGCGAATTTACACCTACAGGTTATTGGAGTGCTTCAAGTTTGGAGTTTTCAGTATATTTGTGGCTATAAGGACGAAAACCCTTAAGCCTATCAGCCTGGACGTTCCTCTAGTGTTGATGAATTTGGAGTCTATTTGCACTACCAACTGATTGTAGCGTTTTGGCATCAATCTATTGAGGAATTCTTCTGATCATTGGTTGAAGAAATCACATAAGTTGCAGATCGAATTGGGAAGAGGCAGATTTTAAAGATCAAAGTGCTTCCGAGCTTAGCCGCACACCTCTAGGCAGATTTGGCGTCAAGTATAGGGAGTGGATCTGCATTGTTGAGACTGAGTTGGAGCAGCATTAAGTGTCATAGCAGATCGCAAGTGGTTAGAGCAGATTTTCAGGGCATCTTGGATATATCCAGCTAGCCATACATCCCCAGCTAGCTATACAACAACAAAATTCTGAGAATTGCATTGGGAAGTTCGAATTTGAGGATGTTTCAGCCCAGATAACATCTGCAGACCCAAATGAACACATTCTCATTAGATCGGTGGTTTGGAGACTCTTTTCAGTCATATTCCCAGTTGTACTTCCTTCCTTGAGGGTTGACGTTGGCCAATTGTAGATTATTTGCCGCTCTTATGTAATGAAAAATCAGAATTGAATGTCCCAGGTTTTTGCTGAATTTACTCAATGATTTCCTGGTACGATTCTTGTATTGGCCATTTGATAGGAATTTAAGGAGTTTGGTTTTATTTCAGTCCTGATAAACATTGTGATCAGAATTGTTATGATGACGAAGGAGACATATTTGGTGTTGGAAATTTGTTGTCTTTGGATGCAAAGTTATTGTTTATGTTTCTTCATTTGGCATATGTAAAAACCCTCTTAAACAAGCATAAAAAACCAAGCATTAAACTCTGAAATCAGAACACAGTGACTTTGCATGACAAATGTTTGTCAAAATGTCAACACACTTAAATTGAAGACTTATCTCCAATAATCTGTTTGCCTTACTTCTTGTGATCTTGCCTTTATTCTTATCTCCAATAATCTGATTTTCCGAATGATTTCTTTGTAAATATCTTGGGGTCTTACTTGTAGATGCCGGTGCCTCCTTTGTTTCTTCTTCTTTCTCATCATCTTTACCATAGTTGAAAAACTCGGACTCGGCAATAACTCGGTCAACCCAAGAATTTTGAACAACTCGGAATCACCAAAAATTTGGCAATAAATCGGCACTTTTATCAAACATTTGAAAATATATAATCTCTTAAAATATTCTTAAAAACACACACACACCAAGTTTGTAGAACATATACTGATTTGAGATTTCCATCATATATTAATCAAAGTTTTGAGTTAAATACATAGCAATTACTTGCAGCCTCACTCTTGCGGACAAAAAAAATGAATGGAAAAATGAATGAGAAAACTCTATTTTGTGTTTAACTTTTTATGTTTTAAGTTATTCATGGAAAAATGTGCAGGTTTTAGTGATTTTTTGCCCTAAACATCGTCGCGCGACAATGAAAACTCGGCTGCCATTTTTTGGGCGTTTATATCGTTTCCTATAGTGACGCGTGATGTATCACTAATTTAGTGATATATCGCAAATATTTTCAACCACGGTCTTTCCCTTTGCCCTCTGAGTCAAATTCATATTCAATATGCTTGCCAGGAGTTCTGTCGATATCTTCGTTAACCTTCACATTCACACTTTCAAGTATCTTGTTTAGTCTCTTGTTGTAACACCAGTAAGCTTTGTTCCTTGTCGAATAACCCAGAAATATGCCTTCATTAGCTCTGCTCTCAAACTTTCCAGGATTATCTTCATGTCTCCAAATATAGCATTTACTTCCAAAATTTTTGGAATATTTTACTGTAGGAGCTCTTCCATGCCATAGCTCAAGAGTATATAATGCTGTGTGTATAGCTTCTCTCCAGTAGACCTCTGGTAAACATGCTTCTTTTATCATTGTTCTGACCGCTTCTTGAACTGTCTGGTCCATTCTTTCTACCACACCATTCCGTTGTGGTGTCCTTGGGGCAGAGAATTGTCTTTTGATGCCATGTTTTTCACATAAATTGTTAAATTCATCAGAAGTAAACTCTCCTCTATCAGACCTCAAGCACTCTATCTATTTCATTCTCAACTCTTGCCTTGAATATCTTGAATTTTTCTAATGCTTCTGATTTTTTTCTTAAGAATGAAACCCAAGTTAATTTGGAATAATCATCAATTAAAGCATGAAATATCTCTCACCTTGTAAGTTTCTTGTTCTGGTTGGACTACACAGGTCAGTGTGTACAAGATCCAACAAACCAGTAGATGAATGATCTTGTTCTTTGAATGATTCTCTTGTCTGTTTTTCTTGTTGACAACCTTTACAAATAATTTTGTCTGGTTTGGTTAGTCTTGGCAAATCTCTAACTCCACTATTTGGACTTATCCTTACCAAATTGTCGAAGTTAATGTGACACATCCTCCGGTGCCAGAGCCAACTGTCATCGGACTGTGATATTAAGCATCTTCGTACTTTCCAGTTGATAAATGTTTCCACTTGTCCTTCGTCCAGTTGCAATGAGAGTTCCAAACTTCTTCCAGATCACATATCCATCCTCCTGAAATACAACATCATAACCATTCTCGCACATCTGTCCAATACTCAACCAAATGTGATGCAAACCCTTCACATAGTAAACATTGTCAGTGTCATGTTTTCCTTCAAAAGTGATAGAACCAATTCCAACAATCTGTGTCGTTTTATCATCACCAAATCTAACAGGACCACCATGATAATCTTCAAGTTTTACAAACTTACTTTTATCACCAGTCATATGATTTGAACATCCACTATCAATCAACTGCTCCTCTTTATGTCTTTTGACATACAATGCATTCTCAGTGAAATCATTAGATCCCAATGTTAGAAATATCAAATCTAGGTTCTTTTTCAACCAAAAACAAGCAATGTTCTTGATCTGATTCATCATCTAATATACTGACATTTTCATTAACATAGTAGGTTATCTTGTTGAATCTTTTGAACTTTTGTTTTGTTCCTTTTTCCAGACACCTAGTTGCTATATGACCAATCTTTCCACATCTAAAACTTTTAAGAGGTAACATACCTTTATATTTGCCTGTACCTTTATTTAGCTTCCTTGTGAAATTTGCTTCCAGCTCATCAAAACTTTTATTGTCCGGATCATCCCCTGTCTTTGTGGCTTTATAGGCAGTTTCAATTTTCTCCTTCTCTTGTCCAAATTTTCTCATATCAAAATCAGACAAAGTGCCAAATAGCTATTCTCTGGTAAAGCTCTTTAGATCATAGACTTCCTCAATTGCAGAGATCTTGTTGCTGTAACTATCCGGTAGAGTCATCAGAATCTTCTCCATAATATTTTCATCTGTCAGAGTACCTCCTTGATTTTAACTTCATTTACAACATTGTCAACTCTCTGAAAATAGCTTGCAATGTCTTCACCTTCTTCCATTCTCAGAATTTCATATCTACGCTTAGAGGTTGACAATTTAACTCTATCATTTCCTTCGTATCTCTTTCAACTTTTCCCAAACTTCATAAGCAGTGTTCAATGAACTAACTTTTGTCAACTCAGTTTTGGATAAAGCACTAAAGATAGCATACCTCACTATTTCATTCTCTTCATGAGCTGAAATCTCATCTGCAGTAGTAGGACCATTCACTGGTGCAACATATTTTGTTTCAACAACTTTCCAAGTAGTATAGCTCAGGGAATTCAGGTAACCTCGCATCTGTACTTTCCAGAAACTATAGTCAGATTAATCAAACATAGGAATTGACAATTTGTGCGCCACTGGATCTACCTCAAGCGGTTCAGCTCTCCTTTGAGGAACAAAAGCTTTGATAACAATTATAGAACACTCCAGATAATCGAGAGAAGGGGTGAATCAATTATTATAAAACAATTTTCATTGACTTAATCAATCTGGAGCAACCTTAATTCAATCAGATAAACATAATAGATATAAACTTGAAAGGACAAAAGAACACTGAACACAATGAACACCAGATTTATGTGGAAAAACCAAGATGGGAAAAACCACGGAGAAACTAATTCTCCTGAATATAAACGCTGGTTAAGGTGATTTTTAGAATGAAGGTTTACTGCCAAGATGCTCACCGTAGGTAAGGCTCACTGCCGACTGGCTCATTGCCGGTCAGGCTAACTGCCCTAGATACATAAACCAGCTATCACAGCGGAAACTTGGCTAACTGCCGAAATAAGATATAATGAGAAAGAATTCCACCACTGAAATATTTCACACCAATTGCAACGTTGAACAATACAACAATCTGCTATCACTGGTTGCATACAGTCGCACATACAATTATGTTTGAATTTCTTCTCTTCAAGTTCGCATCGCTCGCACACACTTATCTTCATCGAATAGAAGTCATCCTCTACATATACTATTCCATGCTTCTATATTCATCCATGTCGGCCAAGCACAATATCAATCATTTTACGAAGTCGTCCATATGCAATTTGAAATAGGTCACACCAAGACATTCCTGCGGTGGAAGGAATGAAACGTGAACCACATTGAAAACTCCTCGCTCAATACAACATGCTATCCACTCATCACACTATCCAAAGCCAAAGAATAAGATTTACACATTATAATGCATATTATGTTGCCGAACCACAATCACCAATGTCCAGATAGGTCTGGACCCATAAGAATGTATCTCAGTACGTTCCAATATGAATGGGACCAGGACAATCATGGCCAAAGATAGAACATTATAGCACATCATCCGAAGCACACTAATTCCGGATCACCAAAGCCAAATAAAACAACAATTGATCAACCGGAATATGTTGACATCAATGACAACAACAATAATCAAAATCACATTCCAACAACAACATCATACTATAAGTGCTAGAAAGGGGACATTACATCATCGAATTAAAACCTTTTATCTTTTTATTCTTATTTGGACCTGCTCTTTGAGCATCTGCCTTATTGGCTAATATCGGTTACAAGCACATCAAGTCAAGATCAGAGACAGCACCATTGAATGCAAGGAAGAACCAAACACATCAGAAAGAGCATCGGACTTGTTGCAAGATTATAATTCCATAGCTGAAATAGTAACTATATTGCTATAAGCAATATTATTATATAAGACATTGCATGAATTGAAGGATTATATCTGACACAACAATTCTATCGCTATAAGTTATATTGTCATACCTCTCATTGCATATATTAAAGGATTACATCAGAAATAGCAATCCAATTGCTATAAGTGATTATAGACACGTTCATAGCATATTCCCCATTATTACATCTGAGAAAGCTATCGAGATCATCTTGCGCATTCAAGTTGCCATATCAGATATAGCAGAGATCATATTGTTGCACTCAATGCAAATACATTTATAAAGTCAATTCACTTAAGCATACATCTTATTGTCTATATTAGAGATAGCAGTGGTATTGATATTAGTCATTTTTCTTGAAATAATATATCATTATTTATACATTATCCATTACCTAAGTTAATAGTGATATCAGATATTGTCATTCATAATAAGTATAAAGAATTCAAGTTAATTGTGCCAAAATCCCAAGATATCATAAAAGGGGACATTACAAGTGATATTAGAGCAATGAACCTGCCAGCCTGTGAGAAGAACATTTCAGATGGGCAGAGATGAGGAACATTCAAGGATTGGTATAAACTTAATGATAAAATGAATCCATCAGCACAACATAGTAACAGTCAAGGTTATTGGGCATGCTAAAACAAGTAAATTGTAACAGAGATCAATCCATTAACAAACCATCTCTGAATAAGTGTATTACTACAATAAGTTCAAAATCAATTACACCAACATTCCCATGTAGAGAAGAATGTCAAAGCAGTAAACCAACATTCCCATCTAGAGGCAAATGTCAAGGAGATGATCCAAATTCTTTTGGACAGATTTAGAGAAAGCATGTCACCCAAGCAAATTAGAAAACAATCGATCAAGATATTGAGAAAGAGGATTATTAGAACAAGGGGGAGCATTAGAGAAAGTCTGACAGGTGGAGAAGTATATTCTTATCGCATTGGATATGAGTATTAGCCAAAAAGAACATGAATGAATGTTTCCCTTTATCCAGTTGTGGATAAAAGTTTTAATGAACATCCCTTTGCCATTGATGTCAAAGGGGGAGAGATATAGAAAGGAGGGTTAGAGAAAGAGAAAATTATGTTGCCATCAATGACAAAGGGGTAGATTGTTGGAAGTTCTCATTGATGTCAGAAGTGAGCTTGAAGTTGTCATTGATGTTGAAGGAATTTGTGGATAGAAATGTTGTCATTGATGTCAAAAGTATATAGACAATTGGCAATAATTGTCATTGGTGTCAAAGGTTTATGAACACAATTGGTAATGGCCAAGGGCGACTGATCGCAGTGCAAAGGCTAATCCAAATCTGTTTTGGATCTCATTAAGGCAAGTTTATTAATGTCATATTTGCATGGTATTTAATTAGTATAAGATGGCTGACCACCTTTTGTTTGGCATAGAATCACCCAATATAATATAAATTTGCCCAAGTTACTCCAGTTATATGAAGGAGTAATCTAATTAATGGAGTGGGTGTTAACTTTAAAGGCAGGGACAATGTTATGGCAGTGATTAGAATAGCAAATTAAAAGAGAAGGGAGCGATTAGTCAACAAAGGATTTCTCTTTTGAAGAATTGCCTCTCTACTTGGATGGGACACATCTTTTCATAAGACCATGCAATGGTATAAATAGAAAATGAATGGGAAATAAAACAAGTTTTGCAATGAAGATTAATTGAATTTAAGAAGATATAAAATCAGATTGATTTGAAGATAAATAAAAGTATTTTTAACAGTGTGATCAACATAAAGGATTTGTTAACAAAAGGTGATGTCTTTTCAAAAGGCCACCTCTATTCAAAGAGATGTCTCTCTTCATGGAGAGGCATAATGATATGTAGCTATAAAAGGCGATAGTAACATGGAGAGAAGTGTGAGTGTGGAGTAATAAGATATATCATATATACATCAGAAGATTTGTGATGAAAATAAAATATCTATAATGATCACAATAAATATTTGAAGATAAATAAAATGTTCAAAGGCAGTGATTAGTATTTAGAAGTTTGTTATCGAGGAACATACCCATTTTAAGGCTTGTCTCTTTCCTAAGAGTTGCATCTTTTCATGAAAACACAGTGTATGGAGATTAGAAGACTATATCATACGTAGATCAACGCCTTGTATGAAGAGAAGAATATATATATATATATATATATATATATATATATATATATATAATCAAAGCAGACTTATGAGAGATGTATATACATCTATGGCAGAAGTGTAAGAAAAGTATATGCAGATATAAAAGAGGAGTATATATATATAATATATATATATATACATATATATATGCAAATATAGAAGAATGAAGTGAATTGAATGTATGGTTGAGAATAGTCAGGAGACATGTTGAAGTGCTATGACCTTTGAAGAATTAATAAAAAAGAAATAATAGATGTGAGAGGAGAATAAAGATATATCATCCAAACATAATCAGATTTATTGGCAAGAAACAAGATCACATATGCATATAGAAATATTCAGAAACGACATCATCCCAAGAACATTGCACAAGCAATAAGAATACATATTAGAGACAGCGATAAATAACTTCAGATCGGCCATCATATCAAGCTATCGTTTGAATCAGAATTGGATCATCGCATACACAAGATAGACAATGGTCAGGGACCGCGATGATCATATCTTTTGCAGATTGCTATAATAGTGATTATGCTTGCAATGCATTCGATTCATATGAATCCTAAATATATTAGAACCTCTTTTCATATCAGATTGGATTCTTCTTACATCTAAGGAACAGGTGATCAATACTTAGATATATCCACATAATCAAATCGATATGTAATGTCCCCTTCTTGAGATGACATGGTTGATGGTTTGGTTTAGCCTATTATTGGCCCTCGTAGGCTAAGTTTGACAGTCAGAGGGTCCCAATTGGCAGTTCAGTTGGCCAATTCCCTTTCGGAGGTCAAAAGTGTTTAGGATTGCTCTTCGTTTGGGTCAGTTTGGAACACTTACTATTTATAGTAAGTCATTTATCCAACATTTCTATATTTGGCAGGGCACCCGAACCGGCCTCAGTTGCAGTGATGACCCTTGGCTTCTTTGTTGATCAGGTATTCAAGGATTTACTAATTATGGCAGGTCAGGGGTTGACAAAGATGAACCCTTGCTATTTTTAGTAAGGTAGCTGGATGCGCAGTGGAAACATTGGTTGACCTCCTGGTTCTATCAGATTCGAGAAATAATGAGTATTTTTGGACTTATGACATTTTAATTATTAATAAAGTAATACTTTATTAATAATTAATTAAAAAAAGTGCACATCATTAAATGTTATTTGACTTTATTATTAAAAGCAATTATTTAATCATTATAAAGTGCATATGAGGAATAATATAAAGTACCGATTTCAAGGGATATATATATAGATATATATATATATATACCTTATATTATTTTGTTGTGCACCAAATGGAGGGAAAAGTAAATGAAATTAAAGTGAAATTTAATGAGATGAAGCCAAATACAAATTAACTAAGTATATAAAGACTTTTTGAAAAGGGATTGGATTATTCTTGAATCATTCAACACTTGTCTTTCATGAAGAAGCTTTGGCTTTTAGGAAGAAACCTAGGGTTTCGTTGTAATTTTCAATCTTGGAGAACATAGCCTCTCTTAGATTGTGCAAATGCTGGTGCCTTTATTCAGAGGTCACGTTTGTGCTTAAAAGTGAAGATTTATATCAGATTTTACAAGAGTTTATTTGCAGATTGGAAGTTATTGAAAACAATTATTATTGAATATCTTTATTGCCAGTGTGAGACATCTTCATTGGCATGTGGGAATCATATTGGTGCAGATTTAGAGTATTTATCTCTAGAACTAGCAGAGATTTTTAAATAGCTGATTGAAGACACCATTTTCAGTGGCGTGAGGATTATTCTCTTCGCTGTATGACTACAAACATTATACTTTATTCTGACATCCATCTTCAAAGGGTTTCAAGGCATGTTCACCTGTGAGTTCATGAATTGTAACTCCTTGATTTTCTGGGTATTGTTGTTTTAGATAATAGGGGTTATTTTATGAACTGGGTTGTCAATATACTTTGAAAATACTGAGTATTTCAGCTGGTATAAAAATTTGGAATTTTCAGATGTGATGAGTTAATGCAATTTCAGTTTGAGTTAAAAAATTATTATTGTAACATCTCCTGTTTTTTCTGCATTAAATTGTTGTATCACACATTGCCTATATATCACAAACATTTACCAAAGCAAACCAAACAAGGCAAAAAATTTGTGTTAGCAAGTGTCCACTTGGGGTGGGACATTACACAATATTAACTCTCATAATCAGATCGATATAATATATCATCTCTCTCTCTGCATTTTCAGAATAATCCCTATTATAGCAGTGATTATCTTGCACACATTGTCCGAAGCATTCTGGATATAAGGTTTATAGAATTGATATGGGATTGATTAGGACGATCTCCATTGACAACATTTCTACTGAATTCAGATCAGATAATAATATCAGAATTATTGTACGACAATAGAACCTCTGCAAGTTAGCCTATCACGGGCATCATACAACTGCATCGATCGATTTCTCCATTGTCTAGTTTATAAAACTAAGGATATTGATATTATAGGTTAAAGAACTGAAACATACATTTGCAAATCATATTCAATACATACATTTATTTCAAATTTGCATCCTAAACTCCAAAAGGCATAATTTATACCATGAAACAATGGAGCCTTATTTGAAGAGAATCCTTCTTGTTCACCTGTGCATGCTCATTAGATCTACCTTCTGGTTTGTAAGACTAATTTGAAGGAACCAACTTTGATACCAATTGGTACTCTCTATCAAAGAAGGTGGTGTGTACTCTATGTTTTTTTAGGTGGCCAAATGAGAGGCCAATAACATATTTATTTTTTGAGAATTTGTTTGAAATGGGGGGATTTTGTCACAAAATATTGTATGAGCTGGGCAAAGAAAAATTTGGCAATATAAGAATTAACCACTTCTTATGATTGCATATTAAACATCTCTGCAACAGTATTACTGCCTTTCTTCCCTTGGTGGCATCCTCTTCCCTCTAACTCTCAACATTTATGGTTTGTGTAGGCAATAACTTGGCTGCATACTATGTGTTGACATTCTTTTATTTTTTGCCTCATTCTTTTTCTGGTTATGCACAAAGATGAGAGTAAACTCTTTTGTAGCTTCTATAGTCCTTGTTGCACAAATGATATAGATACTTTGCTGCAACTTGAACTTTGTTTTCTTGTCTTTGTCCATGGCTGTTGCAAATTGTAAAAGAGTTTTTTTTAACGGGATCAAGTAGGCCCTTTGCATAAGTTTTGAGGTCTTTAGAGGGCATTCAAATAGGTTAATGGAAGTCATGGACCTTGCAACACTCATATCTAGAAGAACCCCCAATAGTGGTTTTATGGCCTCCTTGTTGAATTTGAAAAAACACAGCTGCAAGTACAAGCTTAAAACCAAAAACAAACAAAAATACTCCTCGATGAGTGTTTGAAACTTGGAAAAAGAACAAAAGAATTTTTGCAATTTTTGTGCAAATGCATGACGAGTAAAACTTACTTCAATGGCATATATATGATGTGCCTTTGCCACCTTGTTCCACTTTTTTTTCCTTTGCCTTCTTCAAAAGTTGGAAAATAGAAAAATGAGTGCGCTTTTTGTTTTTAGTTGTTATTATGGTTGTTTTAGGTTTTGTGTTGTTATAAAGGTGTTGGTCCTTGTGGACTGCCCCATCTTTTTTTTTAAAATTGTTTTTTATGTTGGCTAGGTTGTAGAGGACAGCTAGTCATTCCCTACCATTTCCTACTTGAAATTTGATGTTTTGGAAACATTTTCAAGATTGTTTTTTCAAAATTGGGTATGGGATGGGGACATTTCCTTCTTGTTTCAGTTCCCTGAAACATCCGGCATAGGGGAAGGTGAAAATATGTAGGGGATGTTTCCCGAGAGTATACAGATGTAAAGTTGAATTTTTCTTCAACTTGGCTGATTCTAGGGTGGTTGCAAGTTTCATCTTTTTTCCAAATTGTTTATAAGTAGAAAGCTGTCTTGTCATATCTTTTTCCCTATTTGAAATTTCATGTTTTACCTTTCTTGAATATGCCAGCAAAGCGTACTACTTTTACAACTCCCTTGAAGTTTGTTAATAAATATAATGAATAAATTTCTTGGTGTTTTAACATGTAGAATTAGTTGATCTAGTTTTCTGTACTTATTAATAGATTGTAAAGTTTATGGCAAATATCTTGAAGGGCTTGGACTATGTTGGAATAAGTGAGTAATGAATCCTCATATTTTTTGATTTTACCCTTAAAGGCTGCCTTGTTTTCTTTGTCCTTAAGGAATCTTTCCTTGGTCTCTTCTATGACCACCTCGAATGAATTGGCATCCCCCCAACGTGTTCTTGCCTGCAAATCTATCTCTACTACTCAGAAATCTGTTGGTTTAACGTTTTGTGTTAAAGTTAATTTTTAAATAGGGTGTAGTTTTCCTCTTCCTGTTCACTTTGGATCATCCATTCTGCTGCTTGCTTTCCTTTATCTTGCTCCTCACTGGTTGATCATCTATATCATCTTAAATTTTCATATAATTAATGTTGGGTTAAGTTAACCAAAAAAACTACTTGAGATTATATTATCTTCAATTTAACTAATGCTAAGCATAGTCGATATCAAACAGGACTTTTCTATTAAGTACTTTAGTATGACATTTGTGGAAATTTAAGTGAATACTTTTAGAATGTTGTATTCAAGTTTTATAAGTACATTATACATTTCAAGTGTGGAGAAGTATATTCTTAATATCTAGAGGATTTTCAATGACACCAAAGGCAGGTCTCTAATTGGTATATCCATTTCTATTAAGCAGATTATTGGAGTGGAACAAACAGGAAGAAATATTATGTCAGGAGCAGGTATTAAACTTCCTCTTTTATCAATCAGTTATTTGCTAGGTTGACTTCCTCTAGCAATTCAGGATGTCTATATGCTTTTGCAAGTCAGCAGGCATCTCACAAATCCAAGGCATTGGTGCAGGGTTTATTCCTAGAATTTTGGATGTTGGGGTACTGGATGAAATGCTGCAGGTTCAGTTTTTTCTTTAATCAGCTCTTCTATTTTGTAAACTGATATGTTGAACAAACATTATTTCTGCTTTCCTACATCTCACGTAGTTTGAAATTATTTAATCTTCTGATCAAACATAATCCAATGAATTTCCGTTCTAATAGTTGACGGTATACAACTTTATCATACATGGTTAAACAAATAATTGCTAGCATCAAGATTTTCAATTTGTTCAGATGCTTGGTTTCTTTTGTAGCTCAAGTTCTTTCGTAGTGCTTGCCTCCTAGGGAAATTTGTTCCAAACTTGTAATAATTCCAATTTTGGTGATTCTACTGAAAGTCTTTGCAATATTTGATTTTTGATTCTTTCCCTTAAATTATGCATCATTTGAATAAATTATTATTTTGGACTGTTGTCAGGTAAAGCGTATTGTTAGTATGTTATGTGGTTAATGTTGTTAGTGTAACAGAGGGATAGGTAGTTACACGGGTTGCGGCGGTTGGCCTTGCACCCCCTCGGGTCTTTATATTGTACTCTCTCGATGGTATCTGGATCGTTATTATGTATGAACATTATTATATGACATTAATGGAAGCATTGATAGGTCTCTGATATTGTGTTATTTCCATTATACTACATTCTATGTTATGCATTAATTCTCTTTACTCCGTAGTGGTAAACATCTGGCACTGTTGCCTTAAAAACTAGGGCTTGGCGGAGAGTGAATGGCATACGGAGGACAATGGGCATACCTCTAGAGGACGGTAGCAACAGGGAGGACGACAGATTCGAAGAGCTATTCGAGGGAGAACGTACGTTGACCTCAAACTTTGTGGCCCTCTTACAAGTGGCAGTAGAGACTCATCTATGGAGGGAAGGCAAATGGGAAGAAGTCCTTGAAGGTGCCGTGTGGGATGCCCTCGGAGTTAGGCCTGCAGTCAATTGGTTGATGAGTCAGTTCCCTCGGCTGTTGACACAGACATCCCTTGCCCTACGTAACCGACGGGAGGAGATTGATCGGGAACAACGCCGTCAACATATCCTTCGTAAGTACGAGGAAAAGTGTCGTTGAGAATAGGAAGAACGCAATGAAAACCGTTGGAGGCGAAACCATAATTGAGCTTTTTGGAGAGAAATAGAAATAAAAGAGAACACTAGAGTTGTTACAATTCTGTCATAATGATGACACTTAGTGTAACACAAGTGATGAATTAATAAAATATTGGTGTTCTTATTATATCATGTGTGGTTTCATTTTCATGTGCAAAAGAAGGAATTCATGCCAAACTTGTTAAATAAAGATAAATGTAGAAAGGAATTTGTAAACGAGTGTGAAGCTATCCAGAGGACTTTAGCCCTACAACAACAGGCGGAATGTAGGAGACAATTTAGGAGGATTGCTGAAGGGCTACCCGGGGAAAGATTGGTAGAAGGTAGTCAATTTGGTGTCATTGTGGGTGAAGGCGAAGGGGAACAATACAGTGGAGAAGAACATCACCAGGCGTGCGAAAGGGAGGAACACCGCCAGGAGTACGGCGGAAACGACTTGATCGAAGAAACTAGAAACCGGTTCAGGAATTTAACCCTTACTCCACGTACCGAAGCAAGAGCAGCCCGAAGGAACGAAGGGGAAGAGGTCAGAGACATGAATGTCGAGGATACCAATGCAGTCGGAGATGTCGGAGGGACACGAGGGCACGGTAGTCAAAACATCCCGTCAGGCTCCAACCCTTCTAGTTTGGGAATGCAACCAATCGGAAGCAACCTAGGTAGTCGAAGGATGACATCACAAAAGCAGAAATTAGTGAAGTTTAATGGTGACAGGAAGGAGGATCTCGTGAGACATTGCTGTAGCTGTTAAACGATTTGGTCGGCAAATGGAGTAAATGACAAGGGTGAATGACTTCAACAGTTCCCAGTCACTCTACGCGGAGTTGCCATCGATTGGTACTCCAACATCGATAAAACAAAGATAAATACGTGGGACAACCTGAGGAAGGAATTTGAGATAGAATGTCGCTTGCTTCGAGACGACAAAAAAATAGTAGCAGAAATATATAGTACGAAGCAAGTAAAGAAGGAAATGGTGAGGACGGACAAAAGACAACTTAAGGAATTGCTAGGAAGGATGGAGAACCAGCCAGCTGATGAATTGAAAAAGAGATGGTTTGTGGAAGGATTCAAGCCCTCGCTAAGGAAGAAGATGAAGATCGTACCCACTACGTCGTACATTGACGCCTACGATCGTGCGATGGATCTTGAAAGTGAATATAAGACCTCTAAGAAGAAGATGAGCAAGTCATCCTTCGTGAGTGACGTTTTGTCGGGAGAAAGCAGTAGCGATGAGGAGTCGAAGAAGGTACATGCTCTTTAGAAGGACATGGAAAGGATGATGAAGGAGTTCAAAACTATGAAGAGAAGTGCAGGCCAAAGTGACGAAGGGGAGCTGTGGTGCACCGACTAGAAGGAGAAAGGCCACACGAAGGGCTCCTGTCCTAGAAAGGCATTTTGTGACATTTGCCAAGTTATGGGCCATCCCACCAAGGAATGCCCATACAAGATGAAAACAAGGGGCCAACAAGTGCTCTTCACCCAAGAGCAACTGTCCACATTCAAGGCAACAAACACCTCACAACAGACCAACAACAATAGTAATGCATCATTTGGCAAGTTCCGAAATAATCGACGTAGAGGAAGAGGAAATAATAATAATAGTACGAGAAGTCGATTAAAATATGATGCGAAGGGCCGACCGATGATCCTGTGTCGGGCATGCAACCAGTGGGGTCACTTTGCCCGCGATTGTCAGAAGAAAGATACACCACAAAAGATGTGCTGATGGTGCGGCCCTAGAGATCATGAGGATACTAACTGCTTGAAGCTCGACCTCAACTGTCTAGACATTGAAGGGAGTATGGCTGAAGAAAGAGTATTGGCCGTCACTCGGGCACAAGCAAAGCATGCCACGTACTCGGACCCATGTACGGAGAAACAGAGGGTATGGGAGGCTAGAGAAGAAATTGAAAAAGCAATAAAGGCACGGAAGGAGACAAACGAGATGGCTGGCCTGTCTGGTCGGACGGAGGTAGAAAAAAACATACAGAGGCAAATGCTACACATGGAGGTACCCGTAAAAGTCTAGGACCTCCTTCACACCATGCCTCAGCTACGGAAGACATTACTGAACACCTTCGTACAACCAAGCACCACACAACGTGCGGTTGTTCCCGACGGGTCTGCCATGGACCCGATGTTGCTGGTGGTAAATAGTGGCCGACATCCTGCGATGGTGGAACTGGGCATCCTCGGCACTATCTTGACGGATACCATTGTTGACGGTGGCGTCGGGGCAAACGTACTTTCGAAGGAAACATGGAAGAAACTGGGGAAACTAACCTTGTGGCCCTCGACATTTAATCTACTCGGTGTGGACCAACAGGGAATCAAACACCTTGGTACTGTGATGGCGCAACAGGTTACCATTGGGACACAATCGATCGTGTTGGACTTTGTTGTGATTCCCATCAAGAAGAAGGGATATGATGCAATCTTTGGCAGAGGGTGGTTGGTGGCAGTGAGGGTAAATCACAATTGGAAGAGAAACACCCTCTTGATGGAAAGTGTAGGACGAAAGTTTGTCATCGACCTCCGTACCCAGATGATGAGGGAAGAGATGGCGTGTTCCTTAGAGTCCGAGTCCGACGGGGAACATGACAGACGGGACAAGGGAAGACAGCGAGTGGAGCCTAATGATGAAGGTGTCTTAGAATTGGGGGAATGTTCGGAGGATGAGATAGGCTCGATGAATAGACTCTTCCATTGGCAGATGGAAGTTATGAGCTATTCCACAGTTATATGCTGCAGGTGGAGGAAGTAGGACAAGCATCAGAGGGAGATGTGTTCCCTTCAGAGTACTGGGAGTACAAGGAGGGGGAGGCACGTGTGAATGAAATACCCGCCTGCAAATTTGAGGCCGAGAGACTAGTTAAGTATGAAGACCCATGCTTGCAAGTCACATATCTCGGAGATGAGGCAAACCCGCGTAACATTCTGGTAGGTGATGACTGGAATCCCGTGTTGAAGATTGGGACATTCAAGATTGTTTTGTAGTATAAGGATGTATTTGCGTGGACCTACAAAGACCTCAAGGGTGTGCCAACGGAGTTGTGCATACACCGCATTCCTCTGGTACCTGGAGTCATACCCGTACGGAAAAAGGCCTTACAGAATGAATAAAAATTACGCAGCGAGGGTGAATGAGAAGATTGAGCGTATGCTCGAGGTGGGGATCATTTTCAAGGTACAGACAAGCGAATGGGTGTCCCCGATTGTGATATCATTGAAAAATAAGGCCAACCAAATCAGAAATTGTGTCGACTTCAGGTGCTTGAATGTCGTCACCTCTAAGGATCCCTTCCCTATCCCATTTATGGATACGGTCCTAGAAGAGGTTTTACCCAGTGAATACACCAATTATACTGGGGAGAGTGAGCAGGTGGCTGTTTTTGCTACAGAAATTTACCTTCACTATCATTGTGCGGCCCGGAAAAAGCCATGTGATCGCCGACTAACTCTCTCGGATTAAGTCAGGAGAGCCGTCTGAGGGAGTGAATGATGACTTCCCCGATGCCCACTTGTTTCACATTGTCGTCTTGTCAGAGTGGTATAAGAGTATCGTAGAGTATTTGTCAACCTTGCAGTTTTCGAGGGGCATGACACCAGGCGAGAGACGAAAGCTGGTGCTGAGAAGCCGAACATTCAAATTGATCAATGAGATGCTATACAAAATGAAGCCCGATCAAGTACTTAGAAGATGTGTTAAGGAGGAAGAATTCTAGAGCCTCCTACGAGAAGCACACGAGGGACCAGCAGGCAGACATATGGGACCAGATACGATGGCACAAAAAGTGCTCCTTGCGGGACTATGGTGGCCAACTCTGTACAACGACGCTAGGGAGTGGGTCGTGAGTTGCGATACTTGTCAGAGAGCGGGGAAAACACTAAAGAGAGACTTCATGCCACTGAATCCTTCTCATGCACAGGAACTTTTTGAATGATGGGGTTTGGATTTTGTTGGATCTCTGAAGGCAAGTAGGACTCGAAGGTGTTGGTACATTGTGGTGGCGACGAAGTACCTAACGAAGTGGGTGGAGGCAAGGGCCTTGCCGGACAACACGACAATAAGTACTGCGAGGTTCATGTACGAGAAAATCATTACGAGATACGACATCCCCATCAATTTGACTAGCGACAGAGGTCATTTTGCGAACCACGTCATTCGACTGCTCACAACAAAGTTTGAAATCTTCCACTCATTGTCAAGTTCGTATTACCCTCAACCTAATGGCCAAGCGGAAGCCACGAACATGATCTTGGTGTCGGTAATATACAAATCGTGCGGAGTAGAGCAAGCAGACTGGGAGGAGAAATTACCATCAGTACTTTGGGCAGACCGCACAACATACAAAGTAACAACGGGACAAATGTCGTTCCAATTGATGTTCAGACAGGAAGCAGTGGTTCCTGTCGATTTCATGGTTCCAAGTCTGAGGATAACTATCTAAAACAAATTAGGTGACATGGAGAGTCTGCGGGACAGGCTCTATACCTTGAACAAGCTGGAACAACGTCGGATGATGGCGCAATGGGCAACGAATGTGGCGCAACATCAGCGGAAGTAATGGCATGATAAGCATCTAAGGAAGATGAGGTTTCAACCCGGGCAACTAGTTTTGAAGTACAATAGGAAAAATGAAATAAAGCCTGAGAAGTTTAAAGTCAAATGGGTGGGTCCCTACAAGGTTTGAGAAGTTGGAGAAAATAGACTAGTTAAGTTGTGGATGCTCGATGGACAAGAGATTCCTGAGGTTGTGAATGGGTCGAAGCTGAAGTTGTATTTTGAAAGGCGACAATGAGGCGACCGAGTGCACTCTAGCGGGCCCAGTCAAAAATAAATTTAAGAAAAAAATAAAAAAACAAGAAAACAAAAAAAAAAGTAAAAAAAACAAAGAAAAAAAACAAAAAACAAATAGAGAACGCATATCGTACGGTGGGACCACCGTCGGTGACCACCGAATGGTGGTGACACCGAATGGTGGTAACACCGTGCGACAATAAATCCGCATGCCCTTTCCTTATCCTTTAAAAGAAAGAAAACGCCACCGATGAGAAGGAAGAGAGCCGCGACAGAGAATAATATAGACAACCAACGCACAATACAGGGAGGCCGTACAGCACATAAAGAACGGTGACATTTATTGACAACATCGGGGCTGTATACGAGACAAAGGTAAAAACAATTATTGATGGATTCAGCAGGGAAAAGACGTTGGAAAGCACAATTACGGTCACCATCAAGCAATTCCATCATGGATAAAAATGCACGAGTATTGCCCTCGAGTGTAAAGATTGCGGGCAAACTGGACACAAGCTCTAGTAGCAAGAAGAGGACCAGACCGAAGGTATAGATGGTTGCGCAGAAAGATGCTGTAAGACCACAGACAGTTGCATTTGAGAGATTGAACGGATTTGTGTGTAGGAAATGGTGGCAAGATACCCCCGATGGTGATTTGATAAAACAAAGCTTGAGGAAAGCCAAGGTTTAGTGGGCCGTTCAGATGCCCGTTTTTTGCATACACGACTACGAAGATCCCCTCCGGATAATGATTGAGACTTTTGACAGGTTTTCACGGTCCAACACATTTGAGTATGTGGGGCGTGTCATGAAGGTTTCATTCATAGCCATGGAATTCAGCAGAGTTTTTGGCATACCTAGGAGACAAGGGAAGAAGATTGATTTGAAGCCAAAGAAGACGACGAGAGACGAGAAAGAACACTGGATCAAAGTAGTGTCATGAACCCTCACCTCACTAGAGATGGACTCGGTGGCAAAAGCGTCTAAGGGGCAAGGGATTAAGAAGTCCTTCATTGTAGAAGGGCCATAGAGGTGCATTATGGATGTGGTAAAGAGTCGGTAGACAGGGTCAAGCCGCGCGTCAGATATTGCCCTTCCCCAGATTCTACTTATGAATGGTGTCAGAAATGGCATTGTATATGATTGGGCCACACTGTTGACAGAGTGGATGTATGAGTTTATGACCCTACAACATAAAACATTCTATATGTTGCATTATGCAATCAGATTCTTTCTAGATGCCACTCGTGCACACATACCACCTGATAGGTTGGAGATAAGGCCACAGGACAACCTCGCACCCGAGGAGCCCCCTATTTTCTACTGACATTTAGATGTCGGAGGTGTGCTGTCAGGACAGAAGAGGAAACAACAGGCGGTGTCGGAATCGAAGGACGATGTAGACAATGGCAGAGAGGATACCAATGTGACTTCTAGCGTCAATGGAAGTAGCGAGATCGTGAAGGGAGAGACAACAAATTCGGCTGTGGCCGGCGATGATACTGCATGGGTTCTCTTTGCCCCGTCACTCTTGTCGGTTGCCACTTCATTGAGATCATCCACATCTTTTGGAATCACTTTGACAGTCCCAGTATCGACATTTGGACAGTTGAGGACACTAGTTACTATGACGCCGATGGAGGCCATGTCCCTAACCACAACACCCCAGCCAGGTGCAATTGAGCCAGCGATGCTAGTCGAGGAAGATCAGTCACCCTTAGCAGAGACCGGAGCGGGCACTAGAGGGTTGTAGGATGTTATAGAGGTGCCAAGGGAGGTCACTGAGGCAACACTAGTTGAGGGTACAACTCTGGATTCATGGCTTACGAAGTTCAACATGGCGGTGCTCAGACCTCTTGGATCTCCACCCCTTACGCCCCGGAGACAGCCTGATCCCACAGAGATGTTGATTTGGATGCGAATCCCACTAAGTTGGGCATAGCATTAGGTTTCCCTCGAATGGAGGATGTGGTTATTGAAGGTGGAGAGGATGTTCCTTGGGAGGAGGCTACTATGCAGAAGGAGGAGTTACGCAGCACAACTCCATAGCCACTGCCATTGGATAGTTTCGGGAGGATGTCAGATATCGAGCAGTTTGTGAGGGATGTTGAGGCTAGTGTATACCGACTTGCGGCTTCAGCTGTGACACGAGCTTTGGGGGAGGCCGAGGCGGCAACTGTTCGGTTGATGGCATTTTCTATAGGCCAATGTGTTGAGGAGTTTGAGTGATGCTTTGTGCGTAGGGGATGGCCTACTACGGAGACACCTGACATGCTGGTAGACTGGCAAGTTGTGATACTTGTTGGGGAGAGTCAAATCCATACTTTACTTTGCCAGGTGGAGCAGAGGTTCAGAGAGCTGTACTATGAGTTGCGTAGAGTGGAGCACCGGGGAGTAGTGGTTGAGGTTGAGCGAGGAGCTGCTGTAGTAGCGCGGGAGGAGCTCGCCACTAGGTTGCTAGGGTTAGCAGAGGAGATTTCCTGTTAGCAAGAGCACGTGGTTGCTCTTGAGGCCCAACATGCCCAGGACCAGGACCAGATAGTAGTATTGGAGAGTAGGCTTGCCTCTACTCTGGAGGAGGTGGATAACAAGAATATGAAGCTTTTAGAAGTAGCATTTATGGTAAAGAGTGCTCGGGAGAGGGAGCTACTTGCTGAGAGAGACCTGCATCACAGGACTGAGCAGGTGCACGAGCTGAGTCCCAGGCTGGCCACATCTACATCTTTAGGGACGCCCTCTTAGCCCCCTTCTACTTCTTGATTTCCTGTCTATTTGTACTGTCATCATTCACCATTTTGTTGTGTGTCGTCAGGAGACGACTTTCTTTTTTGGGGGATGATTTTGTCGTGTCAAACATATTGTTAGTATGTTATGTGGTTAATGTTGTTAGTGTAACCAAGGGATAGGTAGTTACACGGGTTGCGGTGGTTGGCCTCGCACCCCCTCGGGTCTTTATATTGTACTCTCTTGATGGTATCCAGATCGTTATTATGTATGAACTTATATGGCTTAAATGAAAGCATTAACAGTTCTATGATATTGTGTTATTTCCATTATACTACATTCTTTGTTATGCATTAATTTTGTTTACCACGTAGCGGTAAACATGGACTTCTTCTCGCATACAATTTTAAAGGGTCTATATTTTGTTGCGATGTAATGCATATCTAGTAAATTTGGATGAAGTTCATAGATCCTGGTTGAGCATGTATAAAAATATTGGTTGTATCATCTTATGCCATCACATATCCTTTGATGCACTTAATTTTTTGGACTCAACTGCTATGTGCTTCATTACAAAGAGGTTTGGAGTCTGAATGAGTGCATTCATATGATGCTTTTTCCACATAAGCTACCTATTCAAATAAAAGTTCTACGACATCTGCAACACATGAACCTGAGATAGTATGATTGAAAGGAAACAAAACATGTGGAAACACTTCCTACACTAAAATTCAAGCTAGAGTGTTGGGGTGGGGTGGGGTGGGGTGGGGTGGGCTTGCTTCTAGCTAGATGGATAAACAAATGCCCTTAGAATAGNGGGGGGGGGGGGGGGGGGGTGGGCTTGCTTCTAGCTAGATGGATAAACAAATGCCCTTAGAATAGTAGGGCCCCATGAACACCCTGGACACTATTAATTAATTTTAGGGGGGGCCATGAACGCGGCTATTATTCTTATGAAGCTTTGGGTGAGGCTTTAGCCCCCCACCCCAAGGGCTAGGGGCTTTGGGCCCCCTGTATAGATATGGGATTGGGCTAGGGGTTTGGGGTTAATCCTCATAACAACATCACCGAATATGGCCTTAGCAACATCCCAATCATTCAATTCAGATTCTATATGTTGAGACAAAGGGCCAATCAGATGAGTGAACAGCAACATCCCAATCTGAAGAGTGACATCCCAATCCTCATAGCAACATCACCTTCCCCTTACCTGCAAACTTCTCCTACCCACCCATCCCAACTCCACTCCGCTGTTTGACACTCACTGTACAGACTAACTGGGCATGTTATGTATAGAATCGAGAATAAACTTCTAGAAATCATCAAACAACGGTCTAAGTTATATGCTTCAAAAAAGCGGATAATGTCAGAAAAATTGCCGCTGCTTATTTGACCATTACCCGATACCCAAGTAGATGTCCACTCCTTGCAAATTTCAATTCTTTAATAATTATAGAAAACATAAATGAATATAGACATAAAAGAAATAATATACCATAATACAGGTGTATACGTGTAATATACTTATATCCCCTTTCTGAGATAAGATTTAATAATAAACAACAATAATAAAATAAAAATAATAATAAATAATGATTAAATAAATAGTAATAATTGAAATATAAAATAAATAAAATATAATTTGATGATTACTATTAGATACTATGCTTTATATCTCTAAGATAGGAACTTCTTCATACACATCATTAATGTCAATCTATGTTATAAGGAAAGCAATTCATGTTATAGAATGCAAGGGAGATTGACATCCGTTGTTATTTTAGTAAGTTATCACTTTGTTATCTACTTATATTTCTAACATGGAGTTTGCCATTAGGATATGGTATGGGCTGAGAAAGTAACAAGTAACACTATTAATAGAGTCTACGTGTAGAGATATCCAAGTGAACAATAAGAAGGACGAAGTCAATGTTAGATGGTTAGAAATTAACAGGCAGCGAGGACCATCATAAGCGGATATTTGTGATTCTCTGGAGACTTTCATATTTATTGCAGTCATTACTAAAGGAAAACAAAAGTGATTGCCTCACCTCATCAATGATTCTCAGCGCCGGGGTAATGCGATGATCACAATATTAGCTGAACACAACTTCTATTGATTGGGTACAATAATATGAAAGTGGCCATCGTCCTTGAAAATGACATTGAAGGCTTTAAGGGAAGGAAGACAACGATTAATATAAAAACCTGATAATCTGAAAATTAATAGTTTGATATGTATGTTAGAACGTTATTAGCTAATCTCTCATTAGTTATCTCCCATAAGGTGTGATCAAGTCAAGAGACATAAGCTGTTAATGTTTGTAGCTTCAGTCGTATGATGATTTAGAATACATATAATACTTAGATATTGATTAATAATAATTAGTTGTATATATTTATGACATATATATATGTTATATTATATATTTTTTATTAAACATATATTATGCAAACTTATATTATTCTAATATATGATTGATTAATGAAAAATTATAAAATTATAATGAATAGACATGTCCCATGAAGGGACATGTCTCTCCTAGCCTCTTTCTCAATATAAATGAAAGAGAGATTGTTGCATTTGAAAGACACATACTACATACAACATAGAGTGCTATTACATTTGCAGCGATCCTAAAACTTAACATGGTATCAGAGCCATGTTGCAAATGTAAGGTAGGTAGATAGATTCATTTCAGAATAGCTAAAATCAGGAATGAACAGACAAAAGGAAAACGTGATCATAAGGAGTATGATTATCAGCCATTCGAAGGAGACATTATGTCTGAACTTATGTGACGGCATCGATATTCTTCTCGATAAATATTATTGGAAAATTTAGTGCGTTTTTATTAAAGCAAAATTTGTATCTTTACGATGAACGAGTCTGATGTGTAATGCGGGAATTATTGGATCTACTACTTATTGAGTTTATTGAATCCAACTTTTGTCCTTCTTCATATCTGTCTTTGTCCTGAATGCTTCGAAGGTGTACCGGCTCTCCCTTATAAACGTCACTGTATATGTTGAAAGGCAAGCGTCGTCAAGTGTTCAGTCTATTTGGATTATCAAGCTTGCTAGCATCATAAAGAGCATTGTCTATTATCATGAAAATTTATTGTATCGAGATTTATTGTATATGGAATAAGGTTCAATCAAGTTTGTGACTGATTATTACGAAATGACATGACATGTAATTGTCGTTGAGCCTTTACCTTGCATCATATGGTGTCTTTCGGACTATCTTTGAAATAGTCTTTCGTGGGAGAGTTTTTACGGGCGGTGTCAATTCAAGTGCAAGTTGTTGGCAATTGAAGACTGCGCATGGGATCAATTCCACCGCGTGGATTTCCTTCTTTTTTGCATGGAGAGTGTACCGGGCCTTTGGCCAGACTTTGATCTGAGGGGCGTAGTAGGATTTAGTCAGAATGAGTCATGAAGAGCCGTCTCGTGGATGAGATGAATTGTGTGGGGCGAGTCACCATCAATTGCGAGTGTTTGAGAGGACATGACAGAATACATGAATATTAGTGTTCTTCGACATGGAGACTTAAGCAATGAATGTTGTGAATTACACATGACGAACCATAATCACTAGAAGACGAAGATCGAAGGAATGCTTTATCGCCTTGGTTATGTTGTTAGTAATGACATAACAACGTCGAGTCCCTTATAGCGAATGAGGCTAAGAATATGGTGGTCGACTATCGATGGTTAAGACAATCAATATTAAGAACATTTTCTGAATTGTTAAATATGCACCCTCATTGGAGCAACTTGTATCAAGGATGTTGATATGCAGATAAGTATCTATTATCTTTGTGTATGTCTGGATTGGGGTTGCCGAGGGCTTTGTCCTCGTGTGCACTGACAGAAAATATTTCACCACGTCTCCTTCATGCTCAGTATTTGTGAGTGTTACGGGTTGCGTCCTCAGTGCGGGAGATGGGCCAGTTTCCATGTTGACAATGTGAGACTGGTGTCGACTGAACGATGGAGAGGATGTGTCGTTAGCTGAGTCTTTCTAGGAATAATATCCGTGTGTAGAGGGCCGGATTAAAATAGGAATTGCAACTGCCGCAAGGTTGACCATTGCTTGAACATGAGCTTGATACAAGAGGAGGAAATGATTACACACCACAGAAGTCCCCCGTAGAATACATTGGATTGTTGTGCGTGAGCCGTGCGGTCAAATCAAGCCATTTCTATCTATTCAAAGGAAGAGGAACGATTGCAAGTAGAGATGATAACATACAAACAAGATATCGATGGTTGATAAGGTACAAAATTCCTACCAAGAACGTATAAAATATATGATACGTGTGGAAAGCACAAATCAATGAAAATTCTAGGAAAGTAATTAGAGAAAAACTGGGTTAAATATAGAAGGGCATATCTACAAGAGATTGAAGGAATACAATGAGAATCAAGGAGGAATGAATCACGAGATTTAAGACATAAGGTTCCAATATCATTTGTGGATAATTGGATAATAAATACAATCAGTAGTCGATTTCCACCATCGAGTATGATATATGGACCCACTGGGGAGTTGATTTTGACATACATAGCTAATATCGGTGCTGCTCATGTATATATGTACATTTGTGCAAGCATCATACAATGGACAATTGGGAATCAAATGATTAGCGTTTAATCTGAAGAGCGACGGTTGTAAGCATTGCCACATAGAAGCTTCGTCGTTGTTGATGGAGCTCATCTTAAGATGATACACACTATCCTTGAAAAGTTCCACATTGTCCTGCCAAGCCACGTGTTCATTTTCATCCATAGTATGATTGTGCAGAATGACAACAAAGTCATGTGCATTTTGTGTCGCTTGCAAGGTAACTTGTATTGCCACGTTGGACAGATCAGCAAGCGTGGGACTTAGATAAGGAGGATTGAACGCCATGGATAAGAGACAACGACTGGGATAGAAAGTTATTGGATGCATTATTCATTTTTGGGAGTAAAAAAATTATATCTGCAAATACCTCAGACTAATTGGAGATTTGAGGCTCAAAGTCATCTGATGGTGGAATTGTAGCAATGACTCTTGTTCGAGTAGATTCTAGGTCCGTGGATCTGTGGTTCTTGTTTGGCACATATTTGGCTGTGTGGGGATCCTTGCTAACTGATTGTTCTCTTCAAATAAAAGATAAGTATTTCATTCTTGATTAATGCACATGAATATTATAGTTATGCTATAACTTTAATGGTGAATCATGTATGCTTCATTTGCATTAGATAATCTCTTTAATGCTCTCAAGGCAGGATGAAGAAGCATAAGAGATTGCATTCAAGGGAGAAAGAAATTAATGCTTGCAGTTATGAAACTGAGTTGAAGGTTGATATCAGATTTAGAGGGAGTCTGAAAATCCATTAGAGACAACCTTAGAAGAAGAGGTTAGGAGGTTGATGCATGAAATTGATTTTCAGAGAGAGCAACTAGAGGATCTGCATCAGCTGACATCTGAGGAACTTGATTTAGAGGGAGTAGACCATGGAGAGATGGTTTCTCTAGTATTCAGACAAGGTACATTATCACTGAAGATTGGACGACCGATATTCTCACTAAGTCCCCTGCCAAAGTAAAGTTTGTGCATTTCGGGACAAGCTTGAAGTTGTGGAGAACCAAGTCCTTATTGAGAGGGAATATCAACATCAATGATTTCTTGATATGTACTTCATTGCAGTCTTCTGTTTGAGAGAAAAGTCTAAGATGAAAACCCTTATTCCCACCCACTGGGATGAGCCATGGTGGATCCACCCTTTGAGATGAGTTAAGGTGGATGTCATGTGTGTGACTCCATGTCTTATTGGCCCTCCTGTGAACATTGGAGAAAGGTGATGACTTTTCGACAATGAACACTTGTATTTGATTGATGTTGTGAGGTGACAACTTTGCAAATATCTCCATCATGATTTAAGTCATGATAGTTTATATCCTGTAAATCAATATGGACTAGAAGGTATAGTTTAAATTACTTACAAGTTCTCTTGTATGGATATATCATGTCTATATGGTAAGTATCACATATGCGATACTAGTGCACATATCATACAAGACATCTTGAGTACTTGGTGAATATCATGGACTTGATATTTGGAGACCATTACGAAGAGTACTTGGTGAGCATCATGGATTTAATACTTGGAGACCATTACTCATGATAATCATTTTTGAGCACTTGGTGAATATCTTGTGAGTTGATATTTGGAGACCATTGCTCTGAGTACTTGGTGAGTATCATGGACTTGATACTTGAGGAACATTGCTCGTGATATCAGTAAAATGATATAAATTTTAAATGATTATTTATACTCACATGTTACATTCAAATAATATATTTATCCTCCCTAGCTAATAGGGAGTGTTAATGTTATAGCTTCAGTCAGATCGACTTATCTCAATAATGAACATACTAAGTTGATATAATAAATAGTATATTATATTGTTGATTTGATCAAGTTCATTTGTTATATATATATATATATATATGAGATATTATATATATAATAATGAATATTATTGGCAATATTAACAAATTGACCGAAACATAGCATTGGTTATTCAATCGTTTTGTGTTATTATCGTGCGCATCTTTGTAATCACTATGAAGCCAAGTAAGAGTAACACATAATAATATGTGTTACGATACTTGATAAGTATCATAACACATTATTTTGTGTTACATACTGTAAACTACAATGCATGGGCTACAATAATTATTGCATGAAACAGTTCAAGTGGAGCATGTCTCATGTAGAGACATGTCTCTACTACGTAGAGGCATGTCTCTACATGAGCCATGATCTCTTATTTATATGAAGTTTATAACTACTCTTGAAGACATATCACGAGTTATGTGATATGTGATTTCTTAGTATCCTTATGGATCTTATTAGGACTCTACGTGAACTTAGTATCCATATGGTAGATATCATGAGACGTAATGTCATTGCACATACCATGGATATTTATGAGCTATGGTGAATATCACGTGACTTGATATTCCAGGATATACCATATCTCCTGATATCACAGTGAGGTGATATCTCCTCTCTTTTAAAATTAATGGATTTTTTACCTTGATGAATTTTATCTTCTTTAGCTAAGAGGGAGTGTTGATGTTTTGTTTAGGTATGGTGAGGGTCATAAGTATTGAAAAGGGAGACCACTGCACATTCTGTTTGATCATCCTCCCTAGCTAAGAGGGAATGTTAATGTTTGTGACGCAGGGAGGGTAGGAAGACGAGGGCCCAAGGCACTCCTAGCTATCCAAACCAACTTGCATAACAACTTCGAAGCAACAACACAGAAAGGGAGAGAAGAAACAACAAAACTTTATATTATTTCATCAAACATCATACATGCCGAGCTATAAGGCCTTCCCGGTTTCGGCCATATACATTCGGATCTTTGACAGAATAATCTTCATACATGCGAGGTCACAGACCTGTGATCCAAACCTGCTAACACCTAATCTTCTATTCCAAATTTGATGCCCTAATCTAAGAACAAAAAACCAAATATATACAAGAGTCCACCAAAGAGGTCAACACTCAGATCCTAAAGATGCAACATAGGTAACAACAAAGACCCAAATTTAGGTCCACACACATCCCAATGAGAGATCCCAACATTAATTACGCTACAAAAATTAAATGAAGAAGTCGGCCAGAAGGTCCAACATCAAAATACACAACTCGGTAAGAAAGCCAACCGAGCACCGAGACCAGTCGGTGAAAACCCACAGAGTAGTCAAACAATTACCGAGACCCGGCGGTAAAGCACGCCATCGAGTAGTCAAAACGACCACCGAGCCCCGTCGGTAAAGCATGACAGAAACAATTAACCGAGCCCGACTGGAGAACAAACAAGTCTTCAACCGAGCGAACAAAAGTAGTTACCGAGCAGTCTCCAACAAGCTACCGAACCAAAACAAACATATTTTTTCTTGATATAGGATTGCCAAGAACCCAAGATGCTCCTGCATCAGACACCTAGGGTTAAAAGAAATGATTCTCCGAATCATGAGTCAGGTACAACCTGAATTGAATCCAACTCAGATTGAGAAATCCAAGATGAGTCCTCAATCGACTTGTTTTTCCATTTTACCAGATATTCCATGTAATCGCTTCCTCTTGTATTTCTGCCAACTCTTTGCTTCAAAATATGATCAACTTCCTCTATCTGTTTCTTAGGATAATCACTCGGTACTCTCACTTCTTCATCAGGTTCATGATACTCATACAAATGTGAAATATTGAATATAGGTGATATATCCATGTCATCAGGTAATTCTACTTCATAAACATTTCCACTATCAAATCTTCTCAATATTTTGCAAGGACCAAATTTCTTTATTTTCAATTTACCATTTGTTCCAATAGGAAATCTGCCTTTCTTCAAATGAACTATAACTGCATCACTAACTTCAAAAGTTTTATGTCTCCTTGATCTATCTGCACTATCCTTTTACTTCTGATTACTTTGCTCCAACTTATGTTTCACTTCCTCATGCAATTGCTTCATAAACTCAACAAATCTTTCTCCTTCATCACTCCTCTTCTCTTCTCCAACAATATCTCTCAAGTCTGATATACCTCTCAGTTGTGTGGCATTAACAATCTCAAAAGGTGTCTTTCCAGTACTTCTATTTACTGAATTATTATATGCAAACTATGCTTGTTCCAATATCAAATCCCAATTATTCGGTGTGTTTCCAACTAAGCATCTTAACAAGTTACCCAAACTTTGGCTTACAACCTCTGTTGTCCATTAGTCTGTGGATGAAATTTAGAACTATACTTCAACTCGGTGTCCAACTTCTTCCAAAGTGTTTTCCAAAAATAGCTGACAAACTTACTGACAAACTTACTGTCTCAGTTCGAGATGATACTCCTCGGTAACCCATGCAATCTGACAATCTCCTTAAAGAAAAGATCTATATGTACTGCATCTGATGTTTTTCTACATGGTATAAAATCTGTCATTTTAGAGAATCTATCCACAAAAACAAATATGGAATCATTACCTCTTGCTGTCCTTTGTAAGCCAAGAACAAAATCCATGCTGATATCACTCCAATGTTTCTCAGGAACAGAAATAGGTGTATACAATCCAGTATTATGACTTACTCCTTTTGCAACTTGACAAACTCCACAACTTTTCAGAAATTTGTAAACATCCTTATACAACTGAGGCCAAAAATACCTTTCTTTAAGAAAACTTAATGTTTTATCAATACCAAAGTGTCCAACCAAACCATTACTATGTTTTTCCTTTATCAAATTAGTTCTCATATATTTTTGCATTATGAAAATTGTTTTCTTGCCAACTATCACTTGATTCATATTCAATTGTATAATGAATATATCATGTCAACTTTGTCTATGGCTGTCATTGCGTATTAAACAATTTGTGCATTGTATGAAAAAGATAGTTTTTGATTGTGGCTTTCATTTTGATAATGTAGAGATTTCAGATTTGCAATAAGGGATATGTATTTTGTAGATTTTATGATCATGATTCATCATTGTTCTATTACTTGCTTACAATTATAGTTTAATGGGGTTTTGGGTGCAATGTACCCAACATGGTTGAGGGGTAGCACCCCTTGTGGGGGTTTGGGAGTAGCACCCATCGCACATTCCTTCTCGCAATGCAAGGTAAGGTTGAGGGGCGTAGCCCCTGCCATCAGGCCCAAATCAACATGTCCAAAACCACACAAACCTTCATGGCAGAACCCATTTCATTTTTTTTTGAAAATCCTTATGGGCATGTGATAAACCAAAAAAGCATTGAAAGGTTGTATATTTTTTGAAGTACATAGAATTGTCCCTCGGTATGTTCGGGAATAGCTAGCTATTTTTCGGGATAGATAGGGGATGTTTGTGTTAAATAGTAAATCGATGTTGTTGTAGTTGTATTAAACAGAGGAGATGAGAGTTCCTTATATAGATTTAGAAAGACGATTTTTCTAAAAGAAACAATCGTGAACTAAAGGTGAAAATAGAAACTGCCTAATAAACTAAAGATTAACTAAGATGACCATTAAAAGAAACATTATAATATTCTAATACCCTCCCTCAAATGGTCATCGTCTAATTGCTGTCTTTTGGTCTCAAAATCTTCAAAACATTCTGCTACTACTTGTTGAGCGTTATTTTGACACAAGCCAACTTACTAGGATCTTGAGACTCGATTTCCTCTCTTGAAAGAATAACGGGATTATTCCCAAGGTTCTCCGGGGTCGGGTCACAACCTGCTTGGTTTACTCAGTTGAAGATAAATGTGAATGTTCACAAGGAGGCCTTTGCTGGTACGTTCAAGACATCAAACTGCAAACACTTTAGTTCTTTTTGGTATTTTCCATTTTTTTACATATACGGGTGTTGTAAATGAAATGCAATTCTGTATTTTTCCAAGATATTGATTTTCAGAATTGAAAACAGAATGTAATAGAGAGTAGAGTAACGAGAAATGAAACAAATGGCTGAAAATGAAATCCTACGGACATAAACCGTTGTGAACCCTTCCTTGCGAATTGAATGATGGGGAGATTTGGAACAAACCCACGAAGCATAAATCAGACAAAGTCACAATTCAATACCCCACGGATGCAAGCGTTTGGAGAGAAGATGTATTCACCCATGCAAGATATTCAAAATCAATCAAATTGCGAAGCCACCAAGATGTGTTCACCCACGAGACAGATTTATCGTTAAACCCAAAGATGATCTCTTCCACGCATTCGTTACAGCAAGGTAAGCAAACAACAACAAACTCCAACTAAAGAAACGCAAATTCGAAGCACAATAAACAAGAGGCTCTTTGAAAATAATGAAGAATGCAAGCATACATTCAATAATTTATCATAGGTAGCAGCAATTCACACACCACGAATGAAGCACCAAATGTAAATCTTTATTGTATTAAGAATCCGACCCTTTACATTGATTTGTGATTACAATATATAGAGTTTCTGTTCTACAACTCTGAATTCCGAAATTAGGGCATCAAAGAGTCTAAATTAACGAACATAAGCTAAAACTAAAACTTTGCTGAAAGGAAACTACTATTAACTGATACTAGATAACTTGCATGGATTCTTAAATCCATTTACAATCAGTTTGCCCATGAAAGGAGGGTCAAACTCGCCAAGAAGAGAAAGAGAAAAGAAGGTGGGTTTCTTCTGAGAACTTGCCGTCTTCTTCTTGATCCGTGGAGTTCTTCTTGGAATCTTCATCTGGAGGCTCCTCTGGCGGTGGGGACTAATAGGGGACCCTTAGTCCCTCCAAAACAAACTCAAGTTAATCATCAATCTGATCTAGAGTTCAATTGGTGTGCAAAAATGTGATCTCGCTGAAAACACCTAGATTTTTGGACCCCGACCTCTACTCCGAAACTTTTAGTGCCCCAAAACTTCTTAGGTGTTGAAACCAAAAAATTAGAGGACTCTGCAGTTCGGACTTGTTGGAGGCCGAAAGGCCGAAATATTTGGGAGGCCGAAAAGGCCGAAGAACTTGGAAGGCCGAAAGGCCAAAAAATTGGAGGGCCGAAAGGCCGAACTTAGCTTTGGGAGAAAATTGGCTAAGTGTGAAAATTGTCCTGCCAACTAGTTGAGGGGACTTTGTGGTTTTAGTCAGGAAAGACCTTTGGATGGGTTTCCCTGAGCCTATGCACTATCTCCTGGACCTCTTCATAATTGCTCTCTTTTCTCTTCACCTTGGTAACCCTTTGTTATTCACCTTGAGAAGTGCTTGTAAGAGGGATTTCTATCTGTGCCTTCCAGTGACCCCTGGTGTCTTGAGTGACATAGGACACTGTCCTTGCGGGCACAATGATTTCCGTTTGGTGGAAGGCTTGCCCTACAAATGCCACGCTCGTCTCTTTCCCTTCTATCTCATCTGTATAAGTTCTCCTTTTAAGTTGGATTTCTTTGGTAAACCAAGTAGGTTTACCAGATGCAGTCACTGGCTCATATGGGGCGACATGGAGGATGGGATCTAAGTTTTGAGATTCTGGGGCCACTCCTTCCCCTGATTCTTTTTCTTGCACCTTTCCTTGTTCATCTTCTCCTTCATCCATTCCTTCCCCTTGTATTTCTCCTTCTCCCCTTTCTTCTTCTGCGTTATCCTCTTTACCTGCTCTACCTTCCCTTTCTTTGTCCTGGCCTTCATCCTCTAATGAATTGATTAATATTTCTGGATTAAGGCCAGTCATGGCCTCCAGTGTGGCCTTGAAGGGTGATGCATCTTTTGCACTCACTGCCCTTTCGGGGGTCGGGGTGGAGCTAGGCAGAGGGAATGATGGCGGCGAAGTAGGTGTTGGAGTCAGGATTGTCATGGGAGACGGGGGAGTAGAAGTAGAAGGGGGCAGAGTCGGTGTTGGAGTTGGGAACAATGGTGGTGGAGTAGGAATCAGAGGCGGGACAGAAGTTGGTGGAGTAGGGTTGTGAGGTGGTGGAGTAGAAACAAAACTTTCTCCTACAACCTTGTCTGTTGCTATGTTCTGTGCTACCTCCGTATCTCGGGTCTCAAGCCCTTGGGCAGAGCTGGAGGTTACCTCTGTAGTAGACACATTTACTAAGGGATAGGTGAACTGGACTGGAGGTGGAGTGAGGGTCACTTGGGGTTGAAAGGGGGATGGAGATCCCGTATCATACCCTGGCGTATCCTGCCCTTGATCTGAAAAGCCTTCCAGACCTTGAAAGTTCGACATTTGGAACTCATCTGACCCTAAGGCATCCAAGGGATTTTCTTGTTTGTTTGGGTCCTCTTGATGTTTCCTGGTAGTCTCTTTCTCCTTCCTTCTCTGGGACCTAGTCCTCTGGGATAGATGTGCCTCTACTTCTTCTTCTTCTTCTTGTTCTTGTTCTAGATCCTCCTGCACGGTTTCCAGTCGCGGAGATACAAAGGTTCTCTTCCTATTATATGTTTTCTTCCCCTTCTCGGTGGTCGGAGGAGATTGGCCAGAGGTGGATGGACCTTCATTTGTTGGAGCCTGTGATATTCCTACTAGAGGGTCTATCTGCCTTGTCATCCTTGTCTTTTTATGCCTTGGATTAG
Source organism: Thuja plicata (assembly GCA_018584345.1). Lineage (NCBI taxonomy): Eukaryota > Viridiplantae > Streptophyta > Pinopsida > Cupressales > Cupressaceae > Thuja > Thuja plicata. The sequence goes on along the minus strand of MU224357.1, from coordinate 279,169 downwards.
AACCATATTCCACTGGTCATTCATGACCATATACCATCCTTGGCTTCTGAGGCAGTGCCTTTTTATACTTGGGGATGGTAGACTTTTCCCCTCGCTGTTTATCTACTTTCTTAGGTGGCTCCATCAATGTTTTCACGGGTATTGTGATCATCTTGTAGGGCCTCTTGATCCATTGCTCCGTGGTTCTCATCACATGCCTTCCTTGGAAATCAATATCATCATTTTCATCCTTATAAATCTCCGCGTTCATGATGTGCCTGTGATATATCTTGTCATTTGTATAAATAGCTTCTAGGACCTCATCCGAGTGATACTGTTAAGTTTTTAGGATAGCTACAAATGTAATAACACTCTATGTTGTATGTGTTTTCCAGATGAAACAATCTCTCTTTCATTTATATTGGGAATGAGGATAGGAGAGACATGTCCCTTCATGGGACATGTCTATTCATTATTATTTATAGGAAAGGACATACCTCTTCCAACTAATTATAATTTAATCAATCTTGTAATGTTTCATCAATCAATTATTAATTAAGAATAATAATATAATAATTTAATATTAAATATTAAATGTCATATGATTAATAATAATATAACATATATATTATATTATTATTAATCAACATATATTAT
>MU224357.1:235895-271514 GCA_018584345.1 Thuja plicata | reverse complement strand
ACAGGAGAAAATTGGCATCTCCTGTACCAACCCCATCACGTGACTGCTGCTATCCCGATCTGTACAATCTGTCTCCATCCCCTCAAGGCAATCCTCAAAGGTGGTATCCTCCTGGAAAACTGAACTAAAGTCCCTGTCTGACTCGCTAATACAATCGGGTGTGGTACTGACATCCCCTGCAGTCGTCATCTCCTGCTGTATTACAGCGTCATCCACGCTACAACAAGGTAGCTCCAGGCTCTCGTCTGTCCTACCTGAGAGGGGTGCTGCCTCTCGCTCCAAAGCTACACCACGACAACTGACATATACATCTCCGATAACCAATCCGTCCTCGAGAGAATCTGGACCATCAGAGGCCACTACTGTATCCACTATATCTGCATCCACTGCAGCAACTACACGGAAAGCCTCAACCTGCTGAAGCTCAGTCCTGCAGTCTACCACTTGTACTGACACATCCATCTGTCTATCATTAGATACACGAGTAGGTGTTGTACTATATACTGGTGGGTCTACATCTCGGACACTTGTCGGGTAAAGCTCAAGCTTCTTGCCCTGCAATCTCAATGACGACCTACGGAAAGCAGAAACCATGTACCTTGCTGCCCTATCTACGGTCTCTGGGTCTGATAGACTTGCCGCCATCCTCTGCTGATGAAGTCTAAGTCTCTCCATACTCTCCATTAATGTATTCATTTTATTATTATTTCCTGCACTGCTGTGCCAGCTACCGGAGCTAAACCGCCTGTATCTGTCCATCTCAAGAGTGTTGATCACTCTAAATATATCAGTAAATCCGCATTCATAAATATTTTCCTACCCCACAGGATGGCAAGAAAATAGCTCTGATACCATTGTAATGAGCGTAACTTGGGCTCATCTTTAAACCATGAAATTTTAATCAATTACTGTGCAAATCATATAGTTGACATTTTTTCGGACAGTTGGCAGGCAAACTAGTACTGAGCTTAATCTGGCTTGTAGATAATTTCAACTGTTTTCTTTGCTATTAGGACATTCCTCCACTGATTTGCAGATGGATTTGAAAGCATATATAATCTCTTTCGCCTTAATACTCACAACTTTTCATATAAATAAGTCTTAAAATTTAAACCATCATACTACAATGTTTTGAAATTTTGGAAATACTACTTACTTTGCCAATTTCACTAAGTTCGAATTGAATGTAAAACAAATTAGTCTGAACTTAAATCTTCAATGACGATAACTCTCCATATGCATTTTAAAACGTATTACAATATGCAATATAATCATGCCTCATAAAAATACGATATTCATTGCTGCAAGTAAAACCGATTTATAAGAAAAACTTGTGATTATGCCTGGAATCTCAGATTTACTGGATTGGAATTGCTAGATGCCTTTAACCCCACGTGTAGCCTGATTGTTTCTCTATGGCAGCAGCAGTTACGGGTGAATGAACTACCTGCCACCTCACGCGATGCTCTGATGGAATCCTCCACGCAATGCCCCAGCAATCCCTCCGCAATGCTAAGGTAATAGCCGCAGCTACTACTATCTTCCACGCGATCCCTATACTGGACGCTCGATGGAAGTATTACTCCCGCAATACACAGTAAAACGTATTGCCACAACTTGCTACACAACACCAATATGATACCCTGCGTTTAAACCTTCAACTACTGGAATCAAACAACTGCCAACAGCCGACCAGTCCAGACAATTTCGATCCAGAATTCAGTACTTCCTCAATTCGTATACATCAGCACGAAAGAGGAGGAATTGATTTTACTTCAGCAATCAATTCGAGATTAGTCCAAGAATCAGTCTCCAAGACTAATTTGACCCTTATACAATCAACAAGGGCTCAGATAAAGAGATAATTCTCACAACCAAGTTTTAATAAAATGTATTCGATGCTTTACTTCACAAATGAGCTTGTATTTATAATTCCTTGGTCTCCATAGTTTCCAAAAACCATCATCAGTTAACTGCTCTTCATAATATAAACTTCTAAATCATTATAATAATAAAAAAGTATTATTATTATAATATCGCCTTATTATTAATTAATACAATTAATTATCAAATATAATTCTGATGAATTTTCCTGCAACACCTGCCATACTGACTGGCCAACATGCTCACCACTGCACTGCCAAAAATAGACTTACTATAGTAAGTCCCCAGCCCACGAAACTGCACCACTGAAAATCGTCTGGAGAATTGACTGCTGTCGATACTGCCCTGTCAGAAATAGAAACTGACCAACTAACTTACTAAAAATAGCAAGTCTGCCAACTGGGACCCTCAAAACCCTGCATCTTCTCACGAGGGTCGTGATGATGAGCTGACCAAGTCACTGCCACAACCTGCTAAAAAATAGGGTCATCACAGTATTTCAGACTACTCTTTCATCTGAGTTGTAATGATTGGCCAGGGTTATAATCAACTCCGATGATGAGACAGCTAGAGGCTGGGCTGCTGCGTTAACCAAGCCAGATAGGACTAGTGCAGTGCAGTCCTCGGATCTCCCTGTTTGCTGGGAGAATTGTACCAAGAACTGATCCCTGTCTACATTCCCGATGTTAGTGTCGGTGATTTCAATGTGTTTGTTCCCGACCTTTGAAGCTGGGGGATTCCCCGTGTATTGGTATTTCATCGGAGACGTCTTTTGCTCAGGCATCCGTGCAAGGAGAATGCAAGTATCAGTATCTTATTGAAGAGAAAACTAAAAGAAAACTGATTGATCTAAGAAAATAGAGGTAAACAACTCTCTAAGTAGCGAGAAATGCAGATTTTGCGCTTTCAGCGCTTTCGGGGTTTCGGTCGCCGAAAATTGGTTTGGAGTTCGAAAAGGCCGAAAGTTCAAAAAAAAGGCAATCGTTGACGAGCAAGCTTTGTCGGACCTCTCGGCATGCGAAAGCCCGAAATTTTCTGCGGACGTCGAAAGTCCGAAATTTGTCACGAACTCCAAAAGTCCGAAATCCAACACTTTCGGTGATTTGGACTTGTCGACGTTTTGAACCTTTTGGAGGTCCGAAAGGCCGAAACTTCGAGGGACACTTGGGCGACATACCAAACATGGTTTTCGGAGGCGGAAAACCTGTGACAAGGGTCACGACCGGAAAACCGAAAAAACCCTAACCTAGAAAACAGGAAAGACCCAACTCGACCCGACAAGGAGGGACTCCCCTGCCGAGTTTGAAGGCGCCCACAAGGCCCTAGGAGACCAGGGGGGAGGGAAAGTTAGCACGAATTGGGCTGGACAAGCACCAGGTGCAAAAAACACTAACCTAAACCAAGAAGAGAAAAGAAAACGCTAAGCAGCGAGGTAGGAACCTACCTCGAATGAGCTTGGAGCAGAGGAGGACGACACAACGAAGCTTGAAGGCGCAGGGCGATCAGTCACAAGAAGCGAGGGCGAAATTTTCGAAGTCACGAGCTCTCGAGATGCCAGAGACGAAAGAAAGCAAAGTGATTGAATTAGGGCCTTTTGCCAATTTATAACTCGCGGGTGGTACGTCAGCGCTTTTGGTGTTTTGGTGTCCGAAATACGGAAAGTCCGGAGGTAGACATCTTCGGCCTTTCGGTGTTTTCGGAGGTCGAAACACTGAAAGGGGCGAATTTCGGCCTTTCGGTATTTCGGGGGACTTTGGTCCTCCGAAAGGCCGAAAAAGGTGTCTTCTCTTTGTTTAATAAGCTGACAATCCTTCAATGAGACTGACTTGCTGGGGACCGACAAAGGGGGCAGGCACGACAAAACCAAAAGGACAAAAAAAAAGGGTGTCCCCATGGTCTAAGGACCAAAAAATGGGTTGTGTGTTATGGACCCACAACAAATAGCCCCGACAAAAGGAGGAATGACCAAGGCATTTCTTTATCATCAATGCTCTTCCGGGCTGTAGCTTTTCAGCAGAGCAAAACCAAGAGGTGCTGGTTTTGACAATATTTCAATGACTTCCAATCCGAGGGTTTCCGCTGGTTTCCTAGTGTGTGTTCACGTGTATTCATTTCTTGACTTTTGATTGTGGTAACCAGAACGTTTGCCAGCTGCTCCCAACCTTCGCCAAGTAGACCAAGGTTTCCCGGAAAGAGCTTTGCTGCCAAATCCCAAGTATAACCTTGCTCTACTGTCAGTCGGGCGTTCCTAGCCCCGCTAGAGGTTGTCATAGTCACCCAAGTCCGTTTTGTCTGCTAGGTTGTACCTTTTTTGCTTTGAGAGTTCCGTCTTTGGGATAGTCATTTTTATTTCTTCCATGTGTTTTTGAAATGTATCAAGCCCCGGATGTTCGTGTGCTCCATGTGTTCAGGTCCCTAATAGTAATTTTTTTTAATTGATTTGATCCGAGCAACGATTAGGCTGTGCCACCCGGATCTCACACTTGTGACCTCTTTGGGACACTTTTCTTTTTGTGTGCTTATTTTGCTCTCTCTCCAGCTATTTCTTTCTTTTTGTTATTGCCTTTGCATTCATTCAGACTTCGGTTCTGGGACTGGTGGGCACCCGAATCTGCGCACTAATGGTAGTCACAACTGACAAACGCTCAGGAACCAACACTCTCGAGTGCCATCTCTTGGTGTGTTTCGTAATCAGGATGACCAAGTTTTGAACTTTTTCTTGTCTGTCAATGATAGCTGTCACTACTTCGTCTCTTGGAGTGTTCCTTGCGTTCCACGTCCTTTTGGAGAATTTTGACTAAGAAATGCTTCTGCTCCGATTTACAGACTACCTTGGGATGGACCCGAAACACACTGACCCAAAACAACAAAACGAGCCCCGACAAAAGGAAAAAAGGCAACCATGAACGGAAGGAAGGACTGACGGGGAGGACGACGAAAACGAAAAAAAGAAAGGAAACAAAGGAAAGCAAAAGGGACTATTGTACAAGGGACAGAAGGCAGCCCCGTTTGGGATCCAAAGTAATGTTTGAGGAATTGCCCATTGACAGGCAATGGGGTCAACTCTCCGTTCAATGTGCTGATCCTAAAAGTGTTTTCCTCCAGGATCTCTGATATCTGGTAAGGGCCTGTCCACAATCTTTGGAACTTGGTGTGGCTACCCGGCTTTTCTTTCGCCTTATCCCACATGAGGACAAGGTCAGAGATCCTGAACGCTTTAATGGTAGCTCTCTTGTCAAACCATCTCTTGACTACGGTTTGATGCTTTGATACATGCTCCAGGGCCAATGTTCGTTTCTCCTCTAGGTTGAGGAGATTCATGAGCCTGACTTGTACTCGATCTTCCCCTCCCACATATTGGTCCATGAATCCCAGAATTGGGATTTTTAAGTTCATAGGGAAGACCGGTTACAAGCCATAGACCAGTTGGTATGGGGATGTCCCCAGGGCATTCTTGATCCTTATGTGATCAGTCTACAAAGCGTATTTAAGTTGCGTATGCCAATCCCTGGGGTTGTCATCTAGGAGGTGTTTGATTACCGTCGTTAAGTTCTTGTTTGTAGACTCTGCTACGCCATTGCCTTGCGGGTAATAATTTGAAGAGAACTTGAGGATTACCTAGTTTTTGAAGGCCCACTGTGTAAGCGAGGCAGAAGAGAAAGAGGGAGCATTGTCACATACCAGATAGAACGGCATTCCAAACCTAGTTATGATGCGCTCCTCCAAGAATTTGGTCACGACCTCTGTAGTACAATTCTTCAGTGCTTGAGCCTCCGTTCAGCGTGTGCAGTAGTCGGTAGCTGTCAAAATGAACTTGTGTTTTGCAGACGAAGGGGGGTTAATCACTCTAATAAAATCTAAGCCCCATTGGGCAAACGGGCGTACCTCGTATACTGGTTGTAAGGGCATTGCTGGATTTCTCTCTCAAGTTGCGCTGGTATGGCAAGTGTGGCAAGATCTCACATGTTCCCTTGTGTCTTTGAATATTGTAGGCCAGAAATATCCTGCCCTTAAGATTTGGTGAGCAGTTGCCTCAGCTGATCCATGTCCCGTTCTGTATTTATCATGAAAATCTTCTAGGATTTGCTTTGCTTCAAGTCTGTCCAAGCACCTTAGGTATAGACCCTCATAATTGCGTTTATACAACTGTCCATTTTTCAACATGTAGGAGTTGCTTTTGATTCTCAAAGCTCTCCTCTGGGAACCGTTCATCTCTTCTGGGCAACGATTCTGCAATAGATAGTACACTATGTCTTGATACCATACATCAGTGATCACACCTTGATCGGTGTAGGTTTGGCAGATAAAACCTTCTTCAACCTTAGAGATCAGCTTCGTCAGGCCTTGGCCTCTCACTAGTTTCATAGGTTGGATCTCTAGGTCAAACTCTTGGAGGATTGCCATCCATTTTCCTCTTCGCTCTCCTAGCTCATTCTGCATTAAAAGAGACTTCACGGCTCCGTCGGGAACTATCCCAGTGACTTTACTCCTCAAGATGTAGTGTCAGAACTTCTTTACCGCCTTGATGAGAGCAAATGACTGTTTGTCCAGGTTGGGGTACCTGATCTCAGCATCTTTGAAAGGGCAACTCATTGAAGCTATGGGTCTTTCATCTTCATTGTTCTTCTGTGTGAGGATGCCTGCGCATGAATGTTCTGATGCAAAAGAGTAAACTTTGAAGGGGATGGTGAAGTCAGGGCTGAAAAGGACCGGTGCCGTAGTGATGATATTTTTAATTTCCTCAAAAGACTTCTTGGTTAGGAAAGTCCATTCAATTTTGACGTCTTTCTTGAGCATGTCGTTTAACGGTTTTACTATCTCTCCGAAACCACTAACGAACTTCCTTACGAAGTTGATCTTCCCGATGAAAGATTTCAGTTCTTTGGGGCTATGTGGTGGTGTCAACTTTAGAATGGCCTCTACCCTTTCGGGGTCTATGGCTATCCCCTTTTCGGAGATGATATGTCCCAAGAGCTTGCCTTCAGTTACCCCAAACACGCATTTCTTGGGATTGAGGGAAATCCCAAATTCTCTGCATCTTTGAAGGCATTTTTTGAGATCATTGACGTGGTCGGCTCTTTGCTTTGAGAAAACTGTGAGATCATCCATGTAGATGATAATACACCTCCCAACTAGTCCTTTGAAAGCTATGCCCATTGCCCTCTGAAAAGTGGCCGTGATGGTAGGCGAAGGTTCCCCATTTAGTCGTGAATGCCGTTTTCAGCCTGTCCTCTTCTTGCACCATCACCTGGTTGTAACCAGAGTAACCATCCAGAAATGATATCATTTGAGACCCATTGACCTTTTGCAGCACTTCGTCGAGAGATGGGAGTGGATAATTATCTTTTTGAGAGGATTTGTTAAGGTTCCGGAAGTCTACGCATAATCTGATCTCTCCAATTTTCTTTCTCATGAGTACCAGGTTCGCAACACAAGTAGAATGCTGGATTGGGAAGATGATTCTGGCATCGAGCAACTTTTGGACTTCCTTTTGGATCAAGGGCTCCATAGTAGGGTATACGGGTCTTTGTCGTTGTCTAAAAGGCTTGGAATCCGGCTTTAGAGGGATGTTGTGTACTATGATCGAGGTGTCATATGTTTTCTGTTCTTCATAGCTCCAGGCTATGACATCCCGGTATTCAATGATGAGCTGGACCATTTTCTCCTTTTAGTCTTTAGTTCTCTCCTTCCCGATGTGGACCTGTCTTCGTTCTTCTTCCGTGCCAAGGTTGTATGTATCACATTCTTTACCATCAGGTGTTATGTCTGGGTGCCTCCTTACTGCAGTCTTGTTGCTGTAAAAAATCCTCTCTAGTTCCACCATTCCTTTTGGTATGGCGTTGGTCCTTAGATTTATGATGCCTTGATCATCAGGATCTTCAGGTTTAATTGCTTCTTCACCTTCCTTCTCCTCGTCTATGATCTTTTTTTCGAACACACCGGCACACATGATAAACTCCAAGATGTGCTGATCATCTTGGAAGACTTGAAAATTAGTGATGTTGTCTGGAATGGCCGGGGCTGCGACAAGTTCAACCGAGAATTTATTTAGCTTGGATTTCTCTATCGGATGTAATGAACTGGCCGACACGACTAGGGCGTCAGCGACAACATTTTTCCTCCTTGGGATGGTTTTGATGTTGAAAGCTTCGAAATCGTTGATTAGATCCCATGCTCTGTTTTGGTAAGCCAAGAGCCTCTTATCGTTGCAAGTATACACACTACGGATTTGCTTGACAACCGATTGCGAGTCCCCTTCCACCGTCAGGATTTCTATTCCCTTTTCGTGGGCTAGGAGAAGTCTACGGACCAGCGCTTCATACTCTGCAACATTGTTAGTGCACATAAATTGTAACCTGTAAGCGGCATAGAAAGACTTACCTATCGGGTTTATCAGTTCGATTCCTGCACCTGCTCCCTGTTTACACTTGGAACTGTCGAAGCGCAATTTCCATATCTGGGGTTGCTTAGTAGGGCTTGACTTGGTGGGGTTCTTCCTGGGAATGTCCTTGGTCTTGAGTTTTCGCCTTCTCCCTCCATCACTGTCAGAAGAAGTTAATTCTCCCGGATTTTGGGTATGTAAGATTCGAGGAATTCAGTGCCTTCATCGCCCGTGTCTTCTTTCACTTCTTTGTAAAGGGGGCACGCTCTGTCATCCAAGGTACTCCAGTCACTAAGTACATTCAGGGCAGGACTTTTGTCATCGGAGTTTGACCCACTGTCCTGGTTTTGATTTGGAGTGATTATATTGACTGGGCTGTCTGTCTCTGGCAAGGTGTTACTCTTGTCTTCGATCTCGAGGATATCCTCTTTTATTATCGGTGCTTCTGACAGCTTACTCGGTAGGGCGATATGAGCCAACACCTTTGATAATGCTTCCTGGGAATTGGGGCATGTGAACTTTGAGTTTCTAGCCCAGTGTAGTCGGCAGTACCCTGGCAGTAACAAGATATTAGGGTCTGCATCTTGACCCAAATGCCGTAAACTAGCTGTCGTGCTGTTGATGAAATTTTGGAAGATGTCATCACCAATATTTAATTCCAGGAGACCTTGGATGGGACTGTGGTCCGACTCTTCGCCTTCTTGGGTTTGGAACATGAATATGTCATCCATCCGATAAGTGCCCAAATCGGTCTGGGTGAATAGGACTTCATTCGGGGCATTGTATTCAGTGATCATCCTTTTCAGTTTAGGCTTTGCATCTATCTTGATTTGGTTGTTCAAACCTCTCCATGGTAGCCATAGCTGGGTAAAATCCGTGGAGAGCTACCCTCTTAAGCACTTGGTCCATTCTCGACTTAACAGCATCCCATAAGTTTCGGGTATGTCTACTATATGCAAGTCAATGCGTTCTTCTATCTTGGGATTTGCCACTAATTGAATGTGGACATCTTTGAGCACACCAGTCACTTTGACCTTGGTCTTATCCAGTTGTATGACCACTCGGTTTGTTATTTGGGGCACCATCCCCAACTTTTGGCAAATGGACAGGGGCATGATGTTGCACGAAGCTCCCGAATCAATCAGGCAATTGTGTAGGTTCTTTCCAAACATCCGTAAACTGAGTAAGAACGGTGGGACCTCCATCCTATCTTTGTACATTGCGGGGAAAGCCTCAGCTGTGTGTATATTGGACATATGTGTCCTCGTACTACTGGCTGATGGACCGGCCTTTGAATAGTCCAGAGATTTTAAAAGGGCCTCCTTCTGGGATGGGCAACCTGTAGTAATTCGAACATAGATATGTTCGCTTTAGTTTTCTTTAGTTCATCAACCGCGCTATACTTGTCACTTGACCAGGCTGCACCTCTCTAGCCAGCATATGTGCTTGATGTAGGGGGTGTGGGAGTATTCAGACTTTTAGGAGGCATGGCGTTGTTACTAGCCTGGGGATCTGGTGGGGTAGGTTGTTTGCTTGGAGGTATACCGTCGGTGAGGGGTTCCTTTCTGCTCCAAAGGTTGTACGAGTTTCCTTGATCATTTTGGAAGGCATGAACTTCGGAGAATTCAGGCTCATTCTCCCTTTGGAAGGGGAACACGAACTCATTTTCTTCCGTAGAGTCATCGAAGCCTCCCTCCTTTCCAGACTCATAGGAATCGAACATCATGGCATTAAATTGCACTGGGGGCTCATCTGGATTTTGGATATAGTGATCATGCGAATTGTTTCCGTACCCATCATTGCCTTGGAGTGAATTTGGAGCTCTGACAAAATTAGCCTCTGAAGCCTCATAGGTGTTGGCGTTGTCTGCTGGGATGCTGCCATTATTAGCTCTGGTGTTCCATGGCCTGTTTGGTCTTTGCTGCCCAAACGGTTTTTCTTGCGTGTTGTTGTTGTATGTATTGAAATTCGGGCTCAGATTCTGAGGATATGTATTCGAATGAGTAGGTGTTCGTTGGTACTCACCTTGGTTTTGGGATGGATTTAACTTCATCCGTGTGAGCTCGTTGGTGAGTTGTGATAAGGTCTTGTTCACGGTGTCCAGCTCAGAGGCCATGAGAGTATCAGGCTTCGCTTAGGGTATAATTCTCTGCTCTACGAATGCTGTTTTATGAGCTTCGTAACCCGGATAAGTGATAGATGGGGGTACAACTGCGAATGGTTGTGCTGGAATGGGATTCAACATAGGTGTGTGGGTGGCCAGAGCTTGATTACTCGCTGCAAATGGATGTGGGACAGCAAGGTTACTCATGGTAGGCACCACTGCATAGCTTCCTTCTTGTGGGTCCATCTATTGGGTGAATATGACGGCTTCGTTGTACACCTTTTCCATCATATCTCTATCTACCGGGGGAAGTCTTCTTAGAAAGATTGAGGTGAAAGGGTCCAAAGCTTTGAGGTAAACTTGAATGACCGCCTCATCTGGTATGGTGTAAGGTGCTTCCATCTTTTTTTGCATTTTGTGAAAACGATGTTTAACATAGCGATGGTCTCCTTAGGATCTTTCCTCATTGTAATGAACTGGTGATGTGTCGTAGCGGGGTCCACATACAACTTGAATTGGTTGAGGAATTTGGTTTCAAATTCGTTCCATGCAGAGATAGACCCTCGTGGCAAGTTCAGGTACCAATTGTATGCAAACTCTCCCAAAATGTATGGGAATAGACGACAAACAACATCTTGGTGGGCAATCTCCTTACAGTTACAAGTTTCTTTGAAGGCGCGGATGTGCTCTTCTACTATCCTCGATTCGCCATATATGAATCGTGTGCAAAACTTCTCCGTATTTTTGGGTAACTCATGGAGCTGCCCAACAAAATTTAAAGGTGAGCTTGTTGCGTTGGCGAAAAAGGCCATCGGACGAGGTTGTTGCAAATTCTGATTTGGCATGTTCTGATTTTGGTCTATGGCTGCGATGACAGTCGGGGCAGCGTTATGTGATTGCTGTCCAAGAGGATTCTGGGACTCAGTAAGGTGGTGAGAAGATTTCTCTTTGGTCTTCCCTTTGTCGCTGCGAGCTCTACGATGGTGAGCGAACTCAAGGAACTCACCTCTCTTCAGAGATGATCTAAGCACTCGCTCGAATCTCTTTGGAGAGAAAGATCCAATGTTATCCAGCATTTCAGTCTTGAGGGCCTCCTTCTAGTGCCACTTTTGTTGAGCGTTGTTTTGACACAAGCCAACTTGCTAGGATCTCGAGATTCGATTTCCTCTCTTGAAAGATTAACAGGGTTATTCCCAATGTTCTTTGGGGTCGGGTCACAACTTGCTTGGTTTACTCAGTTGACGATAAATGTGAATGTTCACAAGGAGGCCTTTGATGGTACGTTCAAGACATCAAACTGCAAAACACTTTAGTTCTTTTTGGTATTTTCTATTTTTTTACATACACGGGTGTTGTAAATGAAATGCAATTTTGTATTTTTCCAAGATATTGATTTTCAGAATTGAAAACAGAATGTAATAGAGAGTAGAGTAACGAGAAATGAAACAAATGGCTGAAAATGAAATCCTACGGACATAAACCGTTGTGAACCCTTCCTTGCGAATTGAATGATGGGGAGATTTGGAACAAACCCACGAAGCATAAATCAGACAATGTCACAATTCACTACCCCACAGATGCAAGCGGTTGGAGAGAAGATGTATTCACCTGTGCAAGATATTCAAAATCAATCAAATCGTGAAGCCAGCAAAATGTGCGCACCCACAAGACAGATTTATCGTTAAGCCCAAAGATGATCTCTTCCATGCATTTGTCACAACAAGGTAAGCAAACAACAACAAACTCCAACTAAAGAAACGCAAATTCAAAGCACAATAAACAAGAGGCTCTTTGAAAATAATGAAGAATGCAAGCATACATTCAATAATTTCTCATGGGTAGCAGCAATTCACACACCATGAATGAAGCACCAAATGTAAATCTTTATTGCATTAAGAATCCGACCCTTTACATTGATTTGTGATTACAATATATAGAGTTTCTGATCTACAACTCCGAATTCCGAAATTAGGGAATCAAAGAGTCTAAATTAATGAACATTACAATCAGTTTGCCCATGCAAGGAGGGTCAAACTCGCCAAGAAGAGAAAGAGAAAAGAAGGTGGGTTTCTTCTGAGAACTTGGAGTCTTCTTCTTGATCCTTGGAGTTCTTCTTGGAATCTTCATTTGGAGGCTCCTCTGGCGGTGGGGACTGATAGGGGACCCTTAGTCCCTCCAAAACGAACTCAAGTTAACCATCAATCTGATTTGGAGTTCAACTGGTGTGCAAAAATGTGATCTCGCTGAAAACACCCAGATTTTCGGAGCCCGACCTCTACTCTGAAACTTTTGGGGCCCCAAAACTTCTTAGGTGTTAAAACCCAAAATTTGGAGGAGTCTGCAGTTCGGACTTGTCGGAGGCCGAAAGGCCAAAATATTTGGGAGGCCGAAAAGGCCAAAGAACTTGGAAGGCCGAAAGGCCAAAAAATTGGAGGGCCGAAAGGCCGAACTTAGCTTTGGGAGAAAATTGGCTAAGTGTGAAAATTGTCCTGCCAACTCGTTGAGGGGACTTTGTGGTTTTAGTCAGGAAAGACCTCTGGATGGGTTGCCCTGAGCCTATGCACTATCTCCTGGACCTCTTCATAATTGATCTCTTTTCTCTTCACCTTGGTAACCCTTCGTTCTTGCTCCTCCCTGAAGACAATCAAGTCAAAAGCGAAGAACTTAATCTCTTTTTCATGTTCGGAGATTCTCTGCATTTCTTCTTTCAAATAGAACATCTGGTGTAAGGCCTCCTTGGTGCTAACACCTGCTAAAATATCCCTGAATTGCTGAACCACTTCCTTTGACGACCGTAGGGTAAGTTTGTCTTGGTCCCTATATAAGTTGAGGCCAATCCCTGTAAAAAAGACATCCATCTCTTTTATCCATTCTATGACTTCCTCGCACTTTCCTGTCATGGATGCCAGATACCTTTTGTAGACCTTGATTGTCTTGGCTATTTGCTTGATCCATGGCTTAAAGTTGTCTAGTTCCTCTCCCTCATATATTTTGACTAGAATTTGGAAATGTTGTTTCTGGATCACTTCCAAGTCACGGAAGGCGGCTTGCCATTTACTTATTTCATAATCCAAACCACCCTCATTCTCCTCCAGATCAATTAACAAATTAGTTTCAACCTATATAGTTCTGTATGGCCTGGATACCAACCTGATAGCTTTCTCTCCATATTGCTCGAAGTCATTCCTCCAATCTGCACTTGCTTGGATGAATTAAGGGGTTAAGCCTGCCGGTAAATCTGGTGTAGCCCTTTTATAACATGGTTTGTAATGAAGCCTCCGGGCAGTTTGGGTCAATGGGGCCTACTACCTTATGAATGTACCCTTTAAAGGCTTCGTTTTATTTCGGCAATGATTTGATGGTTTCCTCATCCTTGCTCATGAACCCTAGAGCGTGCTTAATCCCTATGGCTGCCAATGTCTTGTTCCCTTCTCTAGTAGGTTCGCCCAAGTCGACCTCCTTGAATGTGTAATCTTCTGAAGTAGCTGATGTTTGAGAAGTGCTTGTAGGAGGGATTGCTATCTGTGCCTTCCAGTGACCCCTGGCGTCTTGAGTGACATAGGACACTGTCCTTGCGAGCACAATGATTTCCGTTTGGTGGAAGGCTTGCCCTACAGATGCCACACTCGTCTCTTTCCCTTCTATCTCATCTGTATAAGTTCTCCTTTTAAGCTGGATTTCTTTGGTAAACCAAGTAGGTTTACCAGATGCAGTCACTGGCTCATATGGGGCGACATGGAGGATAGGAGCTAAGTTTTGAGATTCTGGGGCCACTCCTTCCCCTGATTCTTTTTCCTGAACCTTTCCTTGTTCATCTTCTCCTTCATCCATTCCTTCCCCTTGTATTTCTCCTTCTCCCCTTTCTTCTTTTGCCTTATCCTCTTCAGCTGCTCTGCCTTCCCTTTCTTTGTCCTGGCCTTCATCCTCTGATGAATTGATTAATATTTCTGTATTAAGGCCAGTCATGGCCTCCAGTATGGTCTTGAAGGGTGATGCATCTTCTGCACTCACTGCCCTTTGGGGGGTCGGGGTGGAGCAAGGCAGCGGGAATGATGGCGGTGGATTAGGTGTTGGAGTCGGGACTGGCATGGGAGACGGGGGAGTAGAAGTAGAAGGGGGCGTAGTCGGTGTTGGAGTTTGGAACAATGGTGGTGGAGTAGGAATCAGAGGCGGGACAGAAGTTGGTGGAGTAGGGTTGTGAGGTGGTGGAGTAGAAACACAACTCTTGATCTGAAAAGCCTTCCAGACCTTCAAACTCCGACATTTAGAACTCATTTGACCCTAGGCATCCAAGGGATTTTCTTGTTCTTTTGGGTCCTCTTGATGTTTCCTGGTAGTCTCTTTCTCCTTCCTTCTCTGGGACCTAGTCCTCCGGGTTAGATGTGCCTCTTCTTCTTCTTCATCTTCTAGATCCTCCTGCATGGTTTCCAGTCGTGGAGATACAAAGGTTGTCTTCCTCTTATATGTTTTCTTCCCCTTCTCGGTGGTTGGAGGAGATTGGGCAGAGGTGGATGGACCTTCATTTATTTGAGCCTGTGATACCCCTACTGGAGGGTCTATCTGCCCTGTCATCCTTGTCTTTTTATGTCTTGGATTAGAACCATATTCCACTGGTCGTTCATGACCATGTACCGTCGTTGGCTTCTGAGGCGGTGCCTTTTTATACTTGGGGATGGTTGACTTCTCCCCTCGCTGTTTATCTACTTTCTTAGGTGGCTCCATCAATGTTTTCACGGGTATTGGGCTCATCTTGTAGGGCCTCTTGTTCAATTGCCCCGTGGTTCTCATCACATGCCTTGCCCAAAAATCAATATCATCATATTCATCCTTATCAATCTCCACATTCATGATGGGCCTGCCATATATCTTATCATTTGTATAAATAGCTTCTAGGACCTCATCCGAATCATACTCCCAAACTTTTGGGGGAATTGGGGTCTTCAAGACTTCCTTTGCCAAGGCAAGAGACATTCTGCAATAATCTCGGATTCTGACCTCATGATCATCTATACAGTTCATCCTGTGATCTTCTAAGCATGGTTCGTGAATGTAGAACTTGCCAATAATATGGCTGTATGTGCCTATGGTGTCGAAGCGAGCCCGTACTGTCTTGTAAAGCTGTAGGGGCAATCATCCCACTCGAAGGCCAGGGATTTACAGACCTTCATATCTTGTAGAGTATATGGGCCTAGTGAGATAGGAAAATTCCAACAATGCTTCTTCTTGTGCTTTATATGCTCGTAGGCATTTGCAAGCTGCCTGACCATCTCGAAAATGATTATCCAGTTGGACGGATACCAAGGCAGCTACTTTGGTTTTAAGGTTGATCCTGCTACCCGAATGTAAGTAAATGTTTTAAATTGTATATAATAGGCCCCGATGGCCCTTAACTTGGCAGCTGCCTCTTCTGACATCCTCTTTGAAAAATCGCCCTCAATGGATCAGATGACTGCAAATATGAAAGCATCATTGACTATCCTGTGATCAGCGCAATCCTCTGGCATATTTGCCCTCTTCCTTAACTGTGGGTATACAATGTGGGGTCAAGCATTTGGAACATTTTTGCTTCCCCTCTTGGTAAGACATGGGTAGTCTGCCCGTGCTGCCAATAGGTACACTATGTAGGTGCTCATATAGAACTTGGGGTTATGCTTTATTGCAGTCAATTGCTCATCCAACTTATCACTGATGATCGAACCCCAGTCGAACCTTGCTTTACGACCTCTGATCCTTTCTATTAGTAAGATCATTCAGGGTTCGAGTTTAATGGACTGAGGTAGTCCATAAACTCGGCTTTTCAATGTTACAGCCACCTGGATATCATCTTTTAAGTATCCCCGTCGGAGGTCTATCTTATCCAACTTTCTTTTTGGGAGAGGTTGCTTGAGGTAGTCATTATTTACAATTTCATAGGCTTCCTTTTCTTTATTGTTGAATCAGTGGAGCCCCTTTCCAATGTAAAAGTTATAAAACTCGTCTATGCCTTTATGGAGGTGGAAGACCCCCTCTATGATATTTGGCCTTATGTCGAGTACCTTTTGTCCCTCCGTATTTCAGAGTACTCTTTCATCTGAGTTGTAATGATTGGCCAGGGTTATAATCAGCTCCGATGATGAGACAGCTAGAGGGTGGGCTGCTGCGTTAACCAAGCCAGATAGGACTAGTGTAGTGCAGTCCTCGGATCTCCCTGTTGGCTGGGAACATTGTACCAAGAATTGATCCCAGTCTACATTCCCGATGTTAGTGTCGGTGATTTCAATGTGTTTGTTCCTGACCTTTGAAGCTGGGGGATTCCCCTTGTATTGGTATTTCATCAGAGAAGTTGTCTTTTGATCAGGCATCCGTGCAAGGAGAATGCAAGTATCAGTATCTTATTGAAGAGAAAACTAAAAGAAAACTGATTAATCTAAGAAAACAGAGGTAAACAGCTCTCTAAGTAGCCAGAAATGCAGATTTTGCGCTTTCAACCCTTTCGGGTTTTCGTGCGCCGAAAATTGGTTCGGAGTCTGAAAAGGCCAGAAGTACGAAAAAAAAGGCAATTGTTGATGAGCAAGCTTTGTCGGACCTCTCGGCATGCGAAAGCCCGAAAGTTTCTGTGGATGCCGAAAGTCCGAAATGGGTCACGAACGCCGAAAGTCCGAAATCCAATACTTTCGGTGATTCGGACTTGTTGGTGTTTCGGACGTTTCAGAGGTCGGAAAGGCCAAAAAGGCCGAACCTTTGAGGGACACTTGGGCGATAGGCCAAACATGGTTTTCGGCCTTTCAGAGGTCGGAAACCTGTGACAAGGGTCACAACTGGAAAACTGAAAAAACCCTAACCTAGAAAATAGGAAAGACCCGACTCGACTCGACAAGGAGGGACTCCCCTGCCGAGTTTGAAGGCGCCCACAAGGCCCTAGGAGACTAGCGGGGAGGGCATGTCAGCACAAATTGTGTTGGACAAGCACCAGGTGCAAAAAACCTAACCTAAACCAAGAAGAGAAAAGAAAACGCTAAGCAGCGAGGAAGGAACCTACCTCGAATGAGCTAGTAGCGGAGGAGGACGACACAACGTAGCTCGAAGGCGCGGGGCGATCAGTCACAAGGAGCGAGGGCGAAATTTTTGAAGTCACGAGTTCTCAAGATGTCGGAGACGAAAGAAAGCAAAGTGACTGAATTAGGGCCTTTTGCCAATTTATAACCCGCGGGTGGTACGTCAGCGCTTTCTGTGTCCGAAACACCGAAAGTTCAGTGGTAGACATGTTCGGCCTTTCGGTGTCTTCGGAGGCCGAAACACCGAAAGGGCCGAATTTTGGCCTTTCGACCATTTCGGTATTTCGGAGGACTTTGGTTCTCAGAAAGGCCGAAAGGGCCAAAAAAGGTGTCTTCTCTTTGTTTAATAAGCTGACAATCCTTCAATGAGACTGACCTGCTGGGGACGGACAAAGGGGGTCCCCATGGTCTGAGGACCAAAGAATGGGTGTGTTGTGGACTCACAACACTGCTGATACCCTCCCTGGATCTGCAAAATGTTAATGACCAAGAAGCCATCCAAAAAAGAAGAAAAGGGTGCCCCCTTCTTCAGAATGCTCTGCAACAAGAGACAAGAGCCTGCTACTGACTCTGCCACTAAGATGAGTCTACCACTAACCCTCCCAGAATCAGCAAAACATTTGACCAGAAATCATCACAAAATTCCAACCTGATGTTGGATAACAGAGTTTTTCTTCCCTATACCCAGAGGCATATCAACAACAACTGCCATGATTTTGACGAAAAATCAACAAATGCTCCAAATTTTTGCAAAAGAGCACGATGCCCCAAAATAAACTGCGAAAAACCACAATTGTTTAAGAAAAACAACCAGAAAAGCCAGATACGTTTTTTGAGGTAAAAAATCGATCAAAACTAAACAACAGAATCTGAGACACGGATGAAAGAATACAAAGCTTTGTTTTTGAGGAAAAAACGGTAAAAGAGAATAGATAATTTTTGAGGAAAAAATATTAAAACCCAACATATAATTTTTGAGGAAAAATTATTAAAACCCATCAGAAAATTTTTAAGGGAAAAAATTATGAAAACCCAACAAAATATTTTTTAAGGAAAAAATAAAGAAACCCAACAGATAATTTTTCAGCCAAAAATTATTAAAACCCAACAGATATACCTTCATGCGGCAAAACATGAGATTTCGCATTGTAAAACAACACATGCAACTCAGAAAAAGCACATGCAAGTACCTACAACCCTCGAAAATTAGACTTTTGCTCAAAACAAGAAATTGCGCAATCAAAACCCTTGACCAGGCTCGTGATTTTCAGCAAAAATCTTCGAAGACGAACCACAAAATTTTCATAAAAATATCTCCAATGATTTGTATTTTAAAAAATCAAAAAACAAATTTCTGGCAAAAAATTCCAGATTAGAAGAGGCTTTAATTTTTCTCAAGAAACTGGCCAAATTTTATGAAATCCCATTGTCCTGCTCTGATAGTTTGTTATGGTAAATCGATGTTGTTGTATTTGTATTAAACAGAGGAGCTGAAAGCTCCTTATATAAATTTACAAAGACGATGTGCCTAAAAGAAACAATAGTGAACTAAAGACAAAAATAGAAACTACCTAATAAACTAAACATTAACTTAGATGACCATTAAAAGAAACATTATAATTTTCTAATAGTTTGGACGTCCCCTAGACGTTTTGGGGATCGCTAGTCATCCCCTAATGTACCCTGCATTTATTTTGACGTCCTCCCAATGTTGACAAAAAGGGACAGTGGAGGGGAATTTCCTAGGCATATCCACATCTGTGAAATGTTTCTCGTAAGTGATAGGGGGTAAAAAGGAATGTGATGCGTGTTTAGAGAAAATTGGGTATAAGGTAAGGGAATGGATGAAAGATCAACTTGGATAGAGTATATGAGAGAATCAATGGGCTTTAGTATGTAATGTGCCTTTATTTAATAAGGGAATTATTTAATATTTTAGCCTCGTTCTTTAAGCCCGTCCTATTTGTTTTTAACTTGTGGTGCCACCCCTTGGCTTGGACCTATTTGTATAATTCAAATTTGGGTGTCAATCTGGTTGGGTCGACTTGTGTTTCATCTTGGAAGAAAGTCAAGAATATCTTGACTTTTTTGTTAGGTTTGTTGTCATGGATGTTTTTAACTCTTGGTTTGGAGATTAGAATTGTTTGTAGTTTTGGTTGTTCCCCTTCGGCCACCCTAGTCTGCCAAATTTGTAAAGTCTTTGTCAGAGACAAATTTGTAAGGATTGGAAGGCAATTTCAGAAGTAAGCCTGAACACATCTATATGTGAATGTTCTTATTTTCTAAACAATACAAGTGTGAAGAATTGATTGTGCATGATTGAAATATTTTTGAATATAATATCTATTGAGTAGGGGTCAATTTTATTTTTTTGTAAAAGGTAGTAATACTGTTACTTGCGATCATATTGGTTTGATTGATATTTTCCAACGTTGTTGACTAAATTGTCTCAAGGAAAGAGCCTGAAGATGTTTATTGGCGTTGTCACGGAAGCAATTTCATATTAATGTGAATTCAAGAGAAGACTTGGGTTAATATAGTAAAACCAATTGATTAAAAGATATATTTTGGTAGATATTATATATCTTAATGATGTAGACCCTTGATGCAAAGTATTATTCACGGGAATACCTTCAAAATAAATATTATCATGATATCTACTGCCAATCTAAGTCTGACGCAAGGTATTATCGTGAATATTATGATGAGACAAAGAGCTTAATCATCTATGAAATAATATTGATGCGACATGTACGTGGTTTTGCCAAATATTAATGTATTTTTGTGGAGGATTTATTGTGTTGGAGACATCTATTATCTTGCGCATCATTTGCATAGATTATAGGCAAATACTTCCAGTAGATGTTGAAATTATTTGGTTGCTATTATTGAGACTCCAATTTTGAAGTTGAATAAATCATGAGTTCATGGGATGCTAAATATTGAGTATTGAACAATGTTGAAGCAGAAGCACCACGGGTATGTAATGTCCCCTAATTGAGATTTTTGTTTTACCTATTTTTACACAGAAACAACAATTCCAATAATGGAATTGCTAAAATGATCTTAATTAGGCATTAACAATTTTAAAATAATAATAATCATATACATTAGTTAGATCATAAGGAGTTTAAAATAAGTATTACAACTAGCTAACTATCCTATAACAAATCATAAATTCATCTTGGTAGGAACTTTGAGAGGGCACTAGTAAACTACCCAACCCAACTAAGCCCGAGAGAACGTAACATCCACATCATGTCAACTTGCTCTTATCCCACAAGTGGCAAGAACGTCTAACTATGACTAGTTTAATTCCTTGGGGTATCCAACAAGGGGCGAGGACATCGAACTATAACCAGTTCCATCTATTGGGGTATCCCACAAGCGACATGAAGGTCCAACTATGACCAATTCTATCCTTTGGGGTAATCAATTCACCTCTCATCCCACAAGAAGCAGGAAAGTCCAACTATGACCAGTTCCATCCCTTTGGGTAATTGATTTGCCTCTGGTCTCACAAGAGGTAGGATTGTCCAACTATGACCAATTCCATCCTTTGGGCTGGCGTACTTAGTTCGGGGCAGCTGGTAGACTACATCTCCCTATCTTAATCCCTCCAACTTCACATTGGATTGATTTTTGGATAAATCCGTTATATATGTAGAAATATAACATAAGTATCGATCTTATTGTATTCAAAATCTATTAATGCATATAAGAAGATTGATTTAATGAATTCCTTTGATTTGATGATTTGAGGTATTGGTGAGTTATGATTAAGTAATCATCATTTTATGATATAATGTTACCAAGTTTGGTATATTGGTGGATAATGATTCAATGAATGTTGATTGATAAAGTGATGCTTGATTGCTGAATTGTATGTTTTCTTGACCCCAAGATGGAGTGATGATTGATGTTTATTTGATGATTGTTTGCTTGATCTTGCTGTTTGATTGTCTACTTGATTTCTTCAGGGATTAATGATTGATGGATGAAGGAAGATGGTTGATAAGTCGTAAGTCCTCCAATGTTTGGAATAAAATCCCCTTTATACTTTATTGGTGAAAGGGTCACCACCTTTCATAAGAATTGAGTCGCCACTATTATAATGTCCCCAGTCCGGTCCTACAAGAATTGGGACTGATTTCTTATTGCAAAAGACTTCCTTCTATCAAAATAACATCAATATCCTTATCTCTCTGAACTAAAGAGTTTGATTCAACTCAAATGTTGTGTGATAAAGGCCAATTTGCAGGGACTTACTGTTGAACAATAGCTCTGCTCTGGTTAGGGAGCGATCAGCCGAGACAAGGAAATATATGAATTACTGATATGGAGATATAAAGAATTTGAATGTCTATGTATATAATAACAAGTTATAAATGAAAAATTAGATGGGTCTGAACATATTAAGAGTTCTTATTAAACCCTTGCAGATATTATAAAGGTCATAGTGGTCTAATGCTGATCTATGTAAGAAGAAGGAATGAGCCGAACAATCAATATGGGACTTATATTGGTCTAATAATGGATACCGCTTCTGGTATATGTTTTTCCTTAATTATTTCAATGATTCCTCTTCTAATTCCCTTCCTTGCTGATGACGACATGGTTGTCTTCTTATTTCATATCTTTCTCTGCCATGGTGCTTCTTCTCTGTGATCTGCGCTAATCCCTTTTGGTTCTTTTTTCCTCTTCGATGATCACAATATGTGGCTATATCTGATATGCTTAGCTGTATAATGAGGAGCGGATGATTTAATGATCATAATAATTTGTTTCCTCCACCACCCCCCCCCNAATTTGTTTCCCCCCCCCCCCCCCCCCCCCCCTTGAGAGGATCAATGAAATGTCTTCTTATACCAGAGTAAAGGAAAGAAGATCACTGTGGTTGGGATGCCTCTCAACCCGTCATTCATAATCAACTCTTAATTACATCCTCTCGATTAATAACTATTGTGTAATGGTTCCATCTGTTATTATTAATCACATCCATTCTAAATGATAATCGCTGGTCACTAAATCCACTTTATACCCTCGTCAACACAGGCCTTATTATACATTGCTGGTTACTTGTGGATTGTATCTTGCTCATTATGGCATCTCCAGGGAAGCTAATATATTTGCCGTGTGGGAAGTTGCAGTCCAAACCCCTCCTCGTTGCCGACACTACTAGTCTGAATCCGTGCTTGTATCCGAAGTGGACCATTTTTGTAATGAACAATTATGTGTTCTTCCCTCGAGCGGAAGACATGCCAGGTTGTCGACTAAGCCGACAAATATTAATTACTATTATCTTTTATATTATAATTATGTTAAGATTTATTTTATTTAATATTATATTATAGTTGTATTATTATTATATTATTATTATTTTTAAAATGTATTATATTATATTAATAAAAGATTATAATATATTATTAACTTATTTATATATTTTAATATTTTAATTTTGTTATCATCATTTATTTAATAAATTTGTTTTATTTAATTATTATTTATTATTAATCTTATTTCGAAATGGGGACATCACAGTCTGCCCTTCCCCAAAATTGCTTGTCCTCAAGCAATGTCAAATTGATGTGAGTGGTTTCTTCTGCGCAACCTTGATAAATCCAGATCGGTGGTTTACTCTAATTATTCTTTCATTTTAGTATACCCGCACATTGAAAATATACTTGGAAATACAGAATATGCATGTGAATGTATGATGCCATAAAACATGCAAGGAGCATATATTTGAATGCATGAAGACACAGAGCATACACGAAGTATACACATTAATGCATGAAGACATGAAGCATACACGATGTAGACACAAAATACACATTCTTGATTAGACCCTACAATTTAGAATTTGCAATGAGCTAGGGTTAGAGAGATGGTTTACAAAATTTACTTTATTATGTTTTTGATTATGAACCCTGCAACCATCAAGTGAACATAAGTACATACATATGTATATATAAGTGTCAAAGAAAAATTGTGTAACTCCCTGCCAGGGAACCCGGGAGAAATTAACCTAAAACATGCTACTAAGTTTATAGAATGATTTTTTTTAAGAGCTTACAATTGATAAAGAATAACAGTGCGGAAGCAATATAACATAAGACAATACATACTAATTAATGTAACTCAATTACAGATTACAAATCCCGAGGGCTCCATGACGTAGAATTCCGTATGTTAACTAATCTACTATTTACAATATACAATATACCATCTTCATATAATGCAAATGAATAACAAAAACATCATTACATAAATGAAACCTAGATACAATTGATACCATCAGGTATACATAATGGACCAACATCCACTGCACAAGTCGCAAGGTATGTTATAAAACCCAATATGCAGTGCAATACAATATTCCAAGAATATCCCTGATACAATGATACAAGTATACAACATAAGGAAGATAAGAGGAAGTCTCCAACAATAATGAACAAGAAGATAGAACTGCAACAAGGATCATCTAAGCATAAAGTCACGAACGTCGGTTCTCAATGGTAATAAGAATCACTACCACCCGACCTTGTGGAACCAAAGGTCCACTCCCATCGTGCTGAGGAGATAACAATAGGCCCACATACACGAGAACTACCAACAAGTAAAAACTAATGCAGAGGTACACTGGATAAAAGGTAACAAGAAGATTCCAAGTTTGAAGTATAAAAGATCAAGGGACCAAACAAGTGTGCCAAAGACTCACGTAGGAACCTAGAACACATATAGGGAAGTGTCATCACAGACGTCTAACCCTTGAGTTTTGTCCTGGCAGCCTCTTTGGACCCCGACAGTCAAGTGACCATATGCGGCTCAGTAATCCTTTCATATAGACAAGATTGCTAACCATGCAAGACCTCAATCAAGCATCTTCTCCTACTCCCATACTTAGCCTGTACTAGCACTCAGGCATGAGCGAGACACATTTATCTTATTAATGTTTTCTCTAAATTAATTTCGTTAAGTTATCACTTATTAAGTTAACTTACAATGAGTACACCTGGCAGCCACTTGAGGGGCCCGACGCTCATTGCAAGCCACTTCCCTTCTATGCTCATAGATAACCTACCCTAATGCTCCCAGCAAAAAGAAACAAAGAGAAGACAAAACCAAAACCATAAAAGACTTCTAATAAAGCACCAAGTCATGAAAACTCACCAATGCAATTGTTGGAGCATACAAAGAACACTAGATCCTATACAAGGATCCAGACTGTCCATCCCATACTGGACGTCTCAATAACCAGTACCAATACTCATATTGCATCACAAGATCGATGATCATCAAAACATTAATAACATCTCTCTCCGAACATGGAGTAAATCATAAACATAAAGGACCATCAAACAAAACATAAAACAGACAAATTTAGAAGAAACGAGGTGACCAAGTTAATAAGACTACACACGACAATGGTCGTCACATCCTGTGGTTAAATACACATTGATCGAGACTCACAAACACATCACATCACAGATGCACAAGGCGACATAGGAACCAATCGTACATAATAAAAAGGTTATGAACTATCCATAACAACACTGAAAGTAGTAAAAGAGATAAAAACATAAAATAATACAAGTCCCAGAAGACAAAATCCCTACTAGGGCATCACTTTACCCGATTTGGAAAATATATGCAAGTACACAAAACACAACAATATAGAACACACATAATTTAGTGGCTTATTAAATTCGACTATAAAAATCTCATTATGTTATTAAATAATTTAGTCCAACAGTATCCTCATGTAAAGTTCATCTTCGATACATACATTAATAAGTCTAACTATATAGTATCATTATAAATCGGTGTAAGTCCCCCTATCGATATTTGGTTCCTATTTAGTCATTAATTTTACACCTTAATTATGTTAAAATTATTTAATCCATGATGAAAGATAAATGTTTCACAACCCACCTAGAAGCATCCTCTATTTAATTAAAAAAAAACAATATAAATTAATTAGCAAAATATAATTCAATTAACAATATAAGTTAATTAAAACATAAATTAACTTCTATTAACAAATTAATAATAAACAAAATATTTAAATTTTAATATATTTAAAAATGACTAATTGAAAATTAATAATAATAAAAAAATGAAAAAGAAAAAAATAAATTAAAAAGCACATTGTGTAGGGGGCCGAGCGGTCCCCACCGCCTCCTTGCCGCGCGCGCCCTTTAAATGGCTGCCTGCCGGTAGTCCAATACACATGGGGCCTATGACAGTCTGCCATCGACGACAGAGGCTCTGCCATTGCTGGTAGCAGAGCTGCCGTGTGGCCTCCCTTGGGGGCCGCAATTTCGGGCCCCATGGGGGTGGGGGGTGGTGTCCCCACCTCCCACTCAAACTTGTTTTAATTTTAATTTTGTTTTTAAAAGAGACTTGTTTATATGATTTTTTGTAAGTATTTCTTTTTTTAAAATATATATATCTTGTTAATGTTTGTAGCTTCAGTCGCATGATCATTAGAATACATATAATATATGTTCATTCATAATAATATAATATATATGTTATATTATTATTAATCATATGAAATTTAATATTCAATATTAAATTATTATATTATTCTTAATTAATAATTGATTGATGAAACATTATAAGATTGATTAAATTATAATTAATGGGAAGAGGCATGTCCATTGGTAGATTCCTCTATTTAACCCGGTACTCCTTGATGGTCCTCTCCTTGGTATCTATGATAGCCTCTGGAATCAATATCCATTTCCCCTCTTCGTCTAGGGGTGGTAACTCTGTGGATGGCATCACATTGTGACCTAGAGCCTTCTTGAGCCCAAAGACATGAAATACATTATGAACCCTACTCTTGGCTTGTAACTCTAGCTCATAGCACACACCCCTAATGCGCTGTGAAACTTTGAATGGACCATAAAACCATGGTTTGAGTTTCTCAACACCACTTTTCTTCAATGAAGATTGTCTATAAGGGTGGAGTCTCAAATAGACCATATCTCCTACCTCAAAGCTATGCTCAACCTGTGCTGATCAACATATAAGTTATGGTGGTTTGGTGCTTGTTAGATGTTCTCCTTCAATGCCCTTAGTATGTCCTTATTTTTGTGCAATCAATCCTTTTTCTTGGGCACCGTGCTATCCTTGACAAGTAAGTGCATGAAGTGTAGGGATTCATACCCATATAGTGCCATGAATGGAGACATCCTAATGGTCATGTGGTAGGTGGTATTGTAACAATACTCACCCAAATGTAATCATCTAATATGAGCTCTCTTCTATCCTGACACATAATTCTGCAAATAATCCTCAACCCATTTGTTCACTAACTTTGTTTAACCATTGGTTTGTGGGTGATAGCTGGTGTTGGGAGTGAGCTCAATACCACTCAACCTAAAGAGTTCTTGCCAAAATAAACTCAAGAACTTGTTGTCCTTGTCACGCACAATGTTTTTGGACAAACCATCTAGCCTAAACATCTCTCTAAAGAACAAGTCAGCCACTTGTACTTCTGTATAGGTGGCTACAATAGCAAAAAAATGTGCAAATTTGGTTAACCTGTCAACCACCATATAGATGTAGTTCTTATCCTGAGCCCTAGGCAATCCTGTAATGAAACCCATAAATATGCTCTCCCACTTTTGATCTGTAATTGGTAATGGTTGAAGTAAATAGTTGATAAGGTATGCTCATTCTTATTCTGCTGGCATAGTGGACATTCCCTAACGAATTTCAGAATTTCATTCTTTAGCCCCTTCCATGTGAATCTCTCCCGGATTTGCTTGTAAGTCTTGAAGAATCCCAGGTGATCAGCTAATGGTGCGTCATGGAATGTCCTTAGGATCAACCCTTGGAGACTTGAGGAAGGCATTAAATAAACTCTATTCTTATAGAAGATCAACTCATCATTCACTGAATACTTGTCGTCCTGAGTAGTGCTCTCTATTGGCCCTGCTTCCCACGGATCCTTGCCATACTTTTTTACAATCCTCTCCTTCCAATCAATTGATATCTCGAGTAAGGAACATATATGTGATCTTCGAGAGAGTGCACTGCTACCAAATTTTTCTTGCATTTGGCATATTCAGTGTCAAAGTCATAGGCTTGGAACTTTGTAATCCATTTTTGTTGCCTATCATTAAGGTCCCTTTGGTTCATAAGGTACTTTATGCTATTATGATCTCTCTTAATCACGAATCTGCCTCCCACCAGATAAGATTTGAATTTGGCCAACGCATACATGATGATCAACATCTCTCGATCATAGATGGAGTAGGCCCTCTCCACCCGTCTCATATGCTATGGGTTGTTTTTCCTGCTTCAATACTGCACCAATCCATCCCCTGAAGAATCATATTGCAACTCAAATGGTTTGGTGAAGTCTGAAAGAGCTAACAGTAGGCTGGATGACATCACTTGCTTGAAATGCTCAAAACACTGTTGTGCTGATTCTGACCACTCAAAGGCTCCCTTCTTTGTAAGATCTGTCAATGTAGCCACTGTTTGTGATAACCCCTTCACAAACCTCCTATGGAAGACACACGATCCAAGGAATCCCTTCAGCTGCGTGACGTTAGTTGGAGTTGGTCATTTAGTAATGGCTCAAATCTTCTTTGGATCCACCCTCACCTCATCTTCACTAATAATGTAAGCAAGGTATAGAAGCTCTGTCATGCCGAATTCACACTTCAATTCCTTGGCAAAAAATGATTCACTCTCCAAGATACTTTGAACCTCCTCCAAGTGTTGCAAGTGCTTGTCCTAGGACCTGTTGAATATCACGATGTCATCAAGGAAGACTAACACAAACTTCCGCAATCGCCTCCTGAACACTTCGTTCATTCAATTCTGAAATGTGGTAGGAGCGTTGGTAAGCCCAAATGGCATGACCAAGAACTTGAAGTGGTCGTAATGGCTTCTGAATGTTGTCTTCTCAATATCCTCGACTCTCATCCTTATCTAGTGCTAACCTGATTGCAAGTCTATCTTGGTGAAATAACAAGCTCCAAATAGCTCATCTATCTATGGTATGAGGAGCATGTTCTTGATAGTCTTTTTTTTAGAGCCCTCTAGTTGATGCACATCCGCATAGTCCCAACTTTCTTCTTCACTAATATCACCGCTGATGCAAACAGACTGTTACTAGGCCTAATATGACCCATCTCCAACAAATCCTTTATTGCTTTCTCGATCTCATCTTTGTATTTCTTTGGATGTCTATATGGAGTATTGATCATTGGTTTTGCTCCATCCTCCAATTCTATCACATCGTCAATTCCCCTCCCAAGAGGAACTCCATGAGGAATGCTACCGAACACCTTAGTGTGCTTGGATATTACGTTTTGTACATCTAGCTGGTAACACTTAACTTTCAATTTCATTGTTGCCAATCCTTATTCCTATTGTGGCTGCTCTAAGACAACAATGGTTGCTGAGACATACTGATAAGGGGATTAAGCTGATGGTTACTTTATTCCTAAGCAAACTTTTGAGAATCTTGGCCCCTTGAGTTTTGTATGATGATGATATGATGAAGGAAGTGTTGCAATCAGACTTGTTGGCCATTTTCAGGAAGGAGCATACTATATCACCGATTGCTTATGAGTTCTCAAAAAGATTGGTTGAGCATTAAATTGAAAAGTTTAAAAAACGATTGACTGAAGAGGAGCTAACTTCATTGGGTTTATAAGTTTTAGTATCTCAAAAGTGCAAGAACCAAATGAGAAGAGAGTAGATTTGTTTGAATTAATAAGGAAAAATATTTATTACAGCCAAGTGGTCACGAGGACAAAGATACATATGAGGAGCAAGCTAAAGCAATAGTTTTGAATACCTTGACTCTCGAGGAGCAAGCTTAAACAATAGTTTTGAATACACCTAATATTGGGCATACTGAAAGCAAAAAGGATGATGGCCTCAAATCAGCTAAGGTTGATATTATGGAGGAAGAATCAATTGATACAAGTGAGGGGTATACAAAGCTCTTAATGGGTGACCTACAAATCATTATTGATAAAACCTGTGAAGAAAAAACTCCTTTGATGAATCCATGTGTGATCATAATGTTGTCCCATTATTTCTATATGAAAGTGCATAACAACATCTAGACAAACAATTGCGTGTAATGGTGATAATGTTCCTAAAGTTGAGAACAAATCAGAAAATTTAATCTGTGACAGCCCATGTTCCCTAGATGAATTTGAACAAAGGCGTTTAGCATTTGAAGATTTTAAGTATAGATTATTGATCACAAAGGAGAGGTTTGTGCAAGTATTAACTAAGGCAGATAATTCTCATAAATACTTCAAAGATCTTAATTGGAAAACCCAAATTGAAGAGAGGCAAAAAAGAATTGCAAGTGGAGTCACTAGTACTGAATCGCACACAATAAAAGAAGCATTTCAAAAGATGAAATCAGATTATTTGTCCCATAGGGTAATAGTTTAATGCATATGAGAATAAAAGGAAATATAACAGAACACAGTATATCAGAGTACTCATAGATACTTCTTTATTAATTCCATCAAGTGTTTACAATGTATGCACACAACAATTACCACAATGCCAACATTAAAATGATATCCCACACTTGTAAGTAGATGATATATATAGATATCGAGGAAGTTGTGAGTGCCAACCGTCGCAACTATTCCCAACTACCTATCCCTCGACTGAACTAACAAGTACTAACAACACTTAGTTTACCCGACAACATCATCCCCTCCAAAAGGAAAGTCGTCTCCAGACGACACAACAAAGTGGTGATAATGACAAGACTAAACAAATATACAAAGTAATCAAGACTGAGGTGGAAGATGAGAGAGCGTCCTTGATGAGGAGGGTGCCGACGGTGGTGTAGATGTTGCCAGTCGTGCTCTCAACTCATATACCTGCTCCGTCCTCAGTTTTAAGTCGCGCTCAGCCAACATCTGTCGCTCCATAGTAGTCTTTACCATAGAAGCTGCCTCCAGGACCTCCTTATCCTTCTTGTCAGTGGCCTCCATAGCACTATCCAGGCGAGTCTCTACCATGGCTCTCTCTGCCTGTTCCTCCTCCATTTGTGCTACCAAAGCTGTCCTCTGAGCTGCCCACGCAATCCTCTCCTGGGCCAACTCATCTCTGTGATGCTTCTCCACCTCCTAGAGTCAAACAACCATCGCCTCTCGGGTTGTCACTTCTGCCAGTCATTGAGCCTTAGCCTCTGATGCCACGCGTTGAGTCCTCAACTCATAGTAGCCCTCACGGAAGACCTGCTCTACCTCACGCAGTAGGGACTGAACCTGACTCTCCCCCACACTCTAGGAATGGCCCCAAATCTCCATCATCTCTAAGGTCTCTGTTGCGGGTCATCCTCGAGGCTCAAAACATTGGTGGAACTCCAGAATGAAACCTGTTCTCACAAACTCTAACAACTCCTCTACCTACCAAGCAACCACAGCGTGGCCCTTTGACCAAGCCGAGGCCACTATTGTCTGGCTCCTGCGACCACTTCCGCGATATACTGATCCAGGTCACTAAACTCCTGCTAAGGCTCTAGTGTGCCGACATCATGCCAAGGAGTCATGGCCAACTGTCCAACTAGTGGACACTCCGCCAATTGCCTGGCTCGTGAATTTTCTCTTGCCAACTTTCTGAAGACGGGTGAATTCTCTCCCTCTAGGTCCACTACCTCAAATGGTATCTGTCGCCATGGTGAGAGGATGGCGTGTTCGATAGGGGCCATCAGTGTAATTTGGAAGCGACTGAGCCTAGCCCTCATATATACCTGTGAAGTACTACTCTCCAACCCCTGTGCTTCTATCCCTGTCAGTTGCTCCACCGACTGTGGTTCTCTTGCGTCTCTCTTGACCACCTCCATGGCCTCTGTCGCAACTGTCTCAATCGCCTCAATCGACATCCTCTGCTGGACCAATTCCCCTGTAGCTTCAACTATCTCGGCCGCTCTTGGCTGGTCAACTGTGCTTATGGAAGACTCTGCCACTACTTTCGTTTCCCCACTTAGAGGTACCATGATGACGGGGGCCCGCAACTAGCCAAAGCCGGGGATGGGAGATGTCACCGTCGTACAAAAGGAAGTAGGCAGGGTCAATTGGGAAACCCCAAACAAAAGTGGTGGAGTGAAAAGGACTCTATGAGGGCCTCCACTGAAAGGTGTGAGTGTGTCCACTCCTACTCTTGGTCCTATTAGAGAGTCCACTACCTCCTTGACTGCGTGACTCACTCGGCTTACTATCTGAAGGCTATCTCCACTGGCTTTTGAAGTGTCACTCGATTCCGCCCGACCACTATCATCATCGTCCTCATCAAACTCTGATTCCGACACCACCACCTGGCACTTCCTCTTCTGACTCTACTCCACAGCACCACTCGTGGCCAAAATATCCAAGTGCCGCCAATACATAAAGGGTGGGTGACCAGGCTCCACACGACCTTGCGGCTTCACCTCGTGTTCGTTAAGAGGTATCTGTGTGTGGGTGGCCTCGAGAAACAATCCGATGGTGTAATGCGGCATATAAAATGTCTTGTGTTGCAGTGTCATGAATTCATACATTCTATTAGCAAGTAGGGGCGTCTAGTCGTACACAACGCCATTTCTAATACCATTCATCAAGACAATTTGAGGTAGTGTAATGTTTGAGGCTCGGCTCGAGCCTGTGAGTCGTCTCTTAACGACATCCATCAGACATCTCCACTGGCCTGCTGCAACAAAGGACTTCTTTATCCAGTGACTCTTGGAGGTGCTAGCAATCAAATCCATTTCCTCGTGTCAAGTTCCTGGAAACTAATTTTATTAGTCTCTTTCACTCTTCCTTAGTTATATTTTTTGCCGTTTTGTCATTCTCTTTCCCTGTACTCCTTGGAATGCCAAAAACCTTAGTAAACCTTGCCACTATGAGAGTAATGGTAATGTTGTGCCTGAGATACTAAAAAATGCACTTGCAGTTGTGTCTGTCGAAGGTCCTACCATCGTCCACAATGTCCCTTCAAAATCTCAGATACCAAACACTGGCATCTGTATTGCCCAATGCAACTGCGCACGTTTCAGATTGTCCTTAATTATATCATTCTCTAGAGTCTCTTGCCACCACGTCCTGCATTCAATGCCATTTAAGCCTTCAAATGTAACACTTTGTACTATAACTTCATCCTTCTGAGCCTGCATTTGCACCTTTGGTTTCACTTTCTTCTTCTTGCCTGTATCTGTATCTACCTTTCTTGTAATCTTTACCCTTGATGGCAACACTCTCTTCTTTATCCACGGTAGAATTGCTGCTCGATGGTGGTGGTGACTGCAACTGCAATTGTTTTCTCCAACTCCTCTTTCTTCTAGTTCCTATATCTATCAATAACGGTTTTATCGTTTTGCAAAATGAATTCAATATAATATCAAAACCTTATGTCGTACAGTTTTTCTAACTCTCCTAGCTTCTTGCTGCTGCATGTCCCTTTATGTGTTGTTCCTCCGTTAATTTATTTGTACCATGAGTGGCCTACGATTTCCTTTCTTTTCTTTTTGTTGTACAAACCTTTTTTTCTTTTTGCCTGAGCAACACCTTTCACCTGTGGTTTTCTTACTTATATGCTGCCGTAATTTTTTGTTTTTCCTCCTAACTATGTCTCTTTATAATTCTCCTTCCTTATTGTCACTGAAGGCAACATCATGGCTTTTGGTGGGCCGTATGGTCCCCTTGTCCTCACGATTCTTCAGTTCTTGTTCTGTCACCGTAGGCTCTCTGCTTCTTACGACAGTTCGGGCTTTTATGTTTTTGGATGGCTTTCTATATCTTTGCTTGTGTGCGGCCTCTCTGTTATCTCATGTGGGACCATACGGTCTTTTTACCACTGTACGGTGGTGTTTTTCCATTCCAATATCAGCATACGGTGATGTGGCCTTCGGGCTATTCATGTTTTTTTTCATAGCCCGTACGACCTTTTCTCTTTGGTTGTGCGGGAGGCCTTCGGGCTTTTTATTTTTCCGGTGGGCCTATTTGGTGACTACCTCATATGGTAGCAGCCACCCGTACAGTCATTCCCACCGTATGGTGACTGCCGTACAGGGAGACCACCGTACAGTGAGTTCTCTCTTTTTTTTTAAAAACTTTATTTTAAATTTTTTAAATTTTAAATTTTTTTTTATTTTTTATTTATTTTTATTTTTAAAATTTTAATGTTTTATAATAATACAATTTACCTCTAATTGGGCCTGGCAGGGTGAACTGGATCGCTCTTCCTTCGTCTGTCATGGTACGGCTTCAACTCCGACCCATACACAACATCCGAAACTTCCCTCCCATCTAATGTCCATAGCTTGTTTGCTTTGTTCTCTGCCACTTCATGAACTTTATAAGGGCCCAACCATCTCACTTTAAATTTCCCTTGGCTTTATCTCATTTCGCCCGTTGTACTTCAACACTAGTTCTCCTGGAGTGAATATCATCCGCCTTAGGTGCTTATCATGCCATAACTTCCGACATTGTTGGGCTACCTCCGTCGCCCACTGCACCATCATCCGTCGTTCATCTAGTTTGTTTAAGGCGTATAGCTTCTCTTGCAAACTCTCCATATCACCCAGTCTGTTGTTGATGGGTATCCGTAGGCTTGGTACCATAAACTCAGCAAACACAATGGCTATCCGCAAGCTTTGTACCATAAACTCAGCAGGCACGATGGCTTCCTGGCCATACATCAACTTGAATGGCATTTGGCCATTTGTCATTTGTCACTTTGTATGCTTTTCCTCCCAATCTTCTTGTTCGATTCCAGATGACTTGTATATTACCGAGACCAATATTTTATTGATGGCCTCCGCTTGCCCATTGGCTCTCGGATAGTACGGGCTCGACATAGAGTGAAAGATCTTAAATTCCGTTGTTAACAACTTGATCACATGATTGATGAAGTATCCTCCCCGATCGTTTGTCAGCTAGATGGGGATTCCGTACTGGGTAATAATTTGTTCATAAATGAACTTCGTTGTGCTCAATGCAGAGTTATCAGGCAAAGCCCTTGCTTCTACCCACTTGGTTAAATATTTTGTGGCCACAATAATATAATGGCATCTCTGGGCACCATTGGTCTTCAACAGTCCAATAAAGTCCAACCCCACCATTCGAACAACTCCTCAGCGTGCAAGGGGTTGAGCAGCATGAAATCCCTCTTCAGCGGCTTCTCAACCCTCTGACATGTATCACAGCCTACGACCCACTACCTAGCATCGTTGTACAACGTAGGCCACTATAAGCCTGCGAGTAACACTTTGCGTGCTGTTGTGTCCGGTCCCATATTTCCTCCTGTCGAGCCTTCATGTTTTTCTCTTAAAACATTGGGAAGCTCCAACTCCATGACACATCTCCTTAGCACTTGATCTGGTACAATTTTATACAATAATCCATTTATTAATGAAAATGTCTTGCTCTTCAGGAGGAGCATCCTCCTCTCTCCCGACGACATGTCTCTTGGGAACTGCGACATCAACAAATACTTTCCAATGCTTGTGTACCACACCGTCAGCACCGCAATGTGAAATAAGTGAGCATCTGGGAAATCATTATTGACGCCTTTTGGTGCTTCTCTGGATTTTATCTGCGACAGTTGGTCAATGATCACATGGCTCTTCCCTGGGTGTACGATGATCATGAAGGTGAACTCTTGCAACAAAAGTAACTGTAAATGCATTGAATCTTGGCAGAAATATATTAACTCTGTTTATTCTGAGATCATTGAAAGAACAGCACTTATTAATTATCGGTGAGTCAGACAATTCTCAGAATAGCCACTTTAAATATTATAACAGACTTTGTGAGGGGCCACGTTCATAAAGGACGTGACTCCTTGAGGAGTCACGTCCATTATGAACGTGGCTCCCCATACACTGCCCCGTCACCATCTCAGGGAATAGTTAACGCATGAACCGATAGTAATCGGTGTTTAACCAGCCGACGCATCATATGATATATTTAATATTCGCTGAAGTATAGATCGACAGTTCAGTCGATATTGTATTAGCCTTTCAATAAATAATAATTATTATCATTATTATTATTATTAGATAATAATAATAATAATGATAATTATTATTATATTTAAAACAATAATATAATTTATGATATTAATATAAATATAAATAATAATAAACATTAATATTATTAATAATTATTATTATTAAAATATATTTCATAATTTATTATTGCAATCTGATCGACGCTATAATTTTAACA
>MU224357.1:209020-235795 GCA_018584345.1 Thuja plicata | reverse complement strand
TAATATAATTTATGATATTAATATAAATATAAATAATAATAAACATTAATATTATTAATAATTATTATTATTAAAATATATTTCATAATTTATTATTGCAATCTGATCGACGCTATAATTTTAACAGTAACCACCTGCTGACTCTTCCTTGAATGATGATTTTATTCACCAGGTACATGAGCGCATGGTGGTCCACATAGAATGTGAACGGAGTCGCCAGAAGGTAATGTCTGAATTTTTCTACTGCACAGACCATTCCTAGAGCCTCCCTCTCGGTCGCGTTGTAGTTCTTTTCTGCCTTTGACAACAATCTACTAGCAAAGTAAATTGGATGGTTTAGCCCGTGCTCGCCCACTTGAGCCAATGTAGGACCTATTGCAAAGTTTGAGGCATCCACATGGATGTGGAACTCCTTATCCTGATTAGTGCATGCCAGGATCGGAGCACCCACTGGCCTTTTCTTCAACTCCTCAAAGGCTTCACCTTTTACTGTCCCCCAAGTGTACGACTCGCCCTTCTGCATTAGTTTGTCTAAGGGGTATGAGACTTGCGCGAAGTTCTTGATGAACCTCCTGTAGTACTCAATCTGGCCAAGGAATGACTTTACTTCGATGACGTCTGTGGGGGGCTCCATCTCCACGATCTCCTTTACCTTGTTGGTGTCTGTCTTCAATCCAACCTTGCAGACAATGTGGCTCAATAGCTTCGCTTGCGGCACCATGAATCTAGACTTCTTCGGATTCAGTGCGAGTCTCGCCTTCTGAAACCGTTCCATGCACTTCCATAGGGCACCTAAGTTTGTCTTGTTCATTGTAAATGGACCAATCGTCAAGGAATGCCTTGAAGTTCCTCACTGACATCTTATCAAAGATGTGCAAAATTATCCTCTGGAAGGTTCGTGGTGCATTACAAAGACCGAAAGGCATCCGATTGTATGCATAAACACCGTCCTCCACCACAAATGTTGTCTTCAGTTTATCTTCTTCCACAATGGAGATTTGGTTATACCTCGAAAACCCACCCATGAATGAATACATTTCATGTCCCATGACTTCCTCTAGGATGCTATCCGTGAATGGTATGGGAAAGGGGTCTTTGATGGTGACGACTTTCGGGTATCGGAAATCCACACAGATGCAGATTTGGTTTGCCTCCTTAGTGAGATGACGATGGGGGATACCCACTCATTGGTTTGGACCTGAAAAATAATGGCCGCCTCCAACATTCGCTCTATATCTTCATTGACCTTCACGACATAGTTTTATTCATCCGATACTGTCTCTTTTGTACCGGTTGGGCTCCAGGTACCAATGGAATGCGGTGTACACAACTCCGAAGGCACTCCCTTTAGGTCCTTGTACGTCCACGCGAAAACATCTTTGTACCCCATTAAAATTTTAAATGCTGCCGCCTTTAGTACCGGATTCCAGTCGTCCCCTACCAATATTTTTTTTTGACTCGCCTCATCCCCGATGTTGGTGACTTTCAACGAAGGCTCTTCATACTTTATGGGTTTCTCCTTGTCAAACTTGTGTGCCGGAGTGTTGTTGACTCGGGCTTCTCCTTCCTTGTATTCCCTGTACTCCGGTGGAAACAAGTCCTCTAAATCCTCGTCAACCTGTAGCATGTTACACTGAAATAGTGTGTAATCTTTGATCTGCCAGTGGAAGAGTCCGTTCATTGAATCCATGTCATCTTTGGAGCATCCTTCAACTTCCAGAACACCTTCATCGTTCGGCTCCATCCCGCGCTTTCCTTCGTCTACTCCAGTCGAGTCTTCTTTCGACTCTGACTCAGACGAGGATGCCAATTCGTCGTTTACCATTTGGGTTCTCAAGTCGATTACAAATTTTTCTTCCTCTAGTCTCCATCGCTAGGGTGTTACCTTTCCAATTACGGTTCACTTTTGCTGTAATGAGCCACCCTCTTCCCAAGATAGCATCATACCCTTTCTTCTTTAGGCGAATCACCACAAAGTCCAGAACAAAGGGTTGGGTACCAATTGTTACCCGCTGTGCCATCAGAGTACCGATCGGCTTAATGCCGTGCTGGTCGACACCCATGAGATTGAAGGTCAACGACCACAGTGACTGTTTCCCAAGTTTCTTCCGCGTTTCCTCCGATATCACATTGACCCTTGATCCTACGTCAACAATAGTGTCGGTGAGGATGGTCCCAAGAATGCCCATCTCCATCACCGCGGGGTGTCTGTCACTATTCACGACCAGTAGCATTGGATCTGCCAAGGGCTGACCGAAAGCTTGGTGCGCTCTGCCGTACAGGTAGGTATTGGTGTAGTGCTTAATATGGCTGCCCTCAACTATGGCATTGTTTCCAGAAGGTCGTTAATTTTAATTGGGACCTCCGTTTGCAACAGTTGCCTAAGGATGTTTTGTTCAGCTTCTTTACGTGTACGAGATGAAGTACTCACCGTGTCGTGGGTCTCTCTTCATTTCGTCCTCATCTCCCGTTCAATGTTTGCCTTTGCTTCCTGTACCCTCTCTTTCTCCATTCGTGGGTTTGGGTGTGTCGCCTTGTTGGCCTGCTGCCGAGTGATTGCCAACACCCCTTCATCTTCGCCCGATTTCTCAATGTCCAATCGGTTCACTCCGGGCTTTGGATAGTTTGCATCCTCATGGTCTCCCGGTCCACACCATCGGCAGAGATGCTGAGGAGATTCTTCCTTCTTGCAATCACGAGAAAAGTGTCCCCACTCGTTGCAGGCTCAAACTGGATCATGGGGCGACCCTTTGCATCATAATGGATCCGACTCCAACCACTATTATTGTTATTATTGTTGTTACTTCTTCCCTCGCGTCGGTTGTTACCGTATCCACCTGATGATGTGTTGGTATTGGTTTGTGTGTGAGAGGTGCCCGCTGCTGCGGATGTCGACGACTGTTCCTGAGTGAAGAGTACTTGTGGACCCCTCCTTTTCATATTGTATGGGCATTCCTCGGTGGAATGTCCCATCACTTGGCAAATGTCACAGAAGGCTTTCTTCGTGCATGCGCCCTTCATATGACCTTCTTCCTTACAGTCCGTACACCATAACTCGCCCTCGTTCTTGCGCCTGCTTCCCTTCATTGCCTTGAACTACTTCATCATAAGGTGCATATCTTTCTGAAGTGCTTGCATCTTTTTGTTGGATTCCTTGTGACTAGTGCTCCCATCAGAGGAATCGTCGTCATCTGACGACCTATTCTTCTTCTTTCTAGATGTTTTGCTTTCACTCTCCAGATCCATCGCTTGGTTATAGGCATCTTCGTACGACGTTGGTGGGACAATTTTCATTTTCTTCCTTAGAGAGGATTTCAACCCCTTTACGAACCATCGTTTCTTCAGTTCGTAGGCTGGTTGGTTGTCCATCTTTCCCAGTAATTCCTTTAACTGTTGACCGTAAGTCCTTACATACTCATTCTATCCTTGCTTCCAATTGTAGATCTCCTCCACGATGTCGTTCTTATCCCAAAGCAGTCAAAATTCACTTTGGAATGCTTTCTTCAATTCATCCCATGTGTTTACCTTTGTTTTGTCGATATCAGAGAACCACTCAATGGCTACTCCGCGCAAGGTCGTAGGGAACTGTACTACCCATTCGTCGTGGTCGATCACCTTGTTGGCAGACCAAATTGTTTCGCATGTTGTGCACTGCCATACCGGGTCCTCCTTGCCATGCCTTGTGACTTTAGGTAATTTTTGTTTATTTTCCATTGATGTATTCTTTTGTGGCTTTGGTCCGCTGGGGACTGCTGAACCGCTGGGGATTCCTGAACCATTGGGAACTCCTCTATCGCTGGGAACCCTTGAACTATTGGAAACTCCTGAACTAGGTACTGACAAATCGAATAGGTTGTTGTGACCACTGTGTTCCTGTTTCCTCCCGACATCTTCAGCCGCACTAGTATCCCCTATTTCTCTGTTTGTGGTCTCCCTTTCCCTTCGGTTCTCTGGTTCCACCCTTCACCGTGTAATTGTAAGGTATCTCGTTCTGTGTTGAGTCTCCTCAATTATTTCATGTACAACGTCCTCTTCGGTGACTCCTTCTGCGGCTTTGCCTTTAACCAGGTTACCCCCTTCAACACTGTACGCCTCGCATCCTTCATGGCCTCTGGTCCAACCTTCATTACTTCCTGTATTGCCTTCGGTTGCTTCTTCCCTTTCTAGTTGTCCTTCAACAAGTCTTCGTAGCCTTTGCCTTCGCTCTGCTTGCTCTTTCAATCTCAGGGCCCGCTAGTGGGCCTCGTAGTCTTCTTCCTGTCCTCTTTGGGTATGGTTTCTGTCCTTATTGAGAATGTTTGGCATTAATCTTTCTTCTTGTAGGGGTTGAGGATACTTTGACGCCTTCTTTCGTCACGCTCCTCTTCTTCCCTCCGGTTATTTTCTTCGTATCGCTGCAAAATTTGTTGGCGGTTCTGCAGGGCAAGGAATGTTTGTGCCAATAATTTGGGCAATTAGTACATCAACCGATCTACTGTGGGGCTTACACCGAGGGCGGTCCACACTGCGCTCTCCAGAACTTCCTCTCATGGAGCCTCTCTACGGACGTGAGTTTCGATAGATGCTTGCAGTAGGTCTACGAAGTCTACTGTCAATGCCCTTTCACCTTCGAACAAGTCCTCAAACCGTTCTTTGTTTTGGCGAGTGCTGCTTGCACCTTCGTCCACTGGCTGGTCCATTATATTGCCTTCGCAATTAACACTTAGTCACTCCCAGTTTCGTATCGGCAACAATGCTAGATGTTTTCCCTGTAGGGTAATAGTTTAATGCATATGAGAATAAAAGGAAATATAACAAAACACAATATATCAAAGAAATCATAGATACTTCTTTATTAATTCCATCAAGTGTTTTTGATTACGGTAACAACAGGTTTTGAAGAGGCCCCTAAACCCTTTAACAAAGCTAAAGAAAGATAAGCATTAAGAACCCATAATTAAAACTATCTGTCACAGACCAGACAGAGGCAAAATACCAAGAAGGGCTAACATCCCAGATTTACAATACAAAGTTCAAACCTTAGCAAAAAAACTAAAAACAAAAAAGAAACTTCCAGCAAGGCGACCAAAAAAACTTCCAGCACACGACTCAGTCAAGCATCTTAGAACACTTCTCAGATTCTACCATTTGGTTTTCCATAATCTGGATTTGTACCATCTGATTTTCTATATTCTGGATAGAATCCCGAAGATTATTTAAATCTTTAACTTGAGCCTTAGTCTTCTTTCTTGTGCTGGATCTAGTTCTAGATCTAGGGCCTGATATCTGGATGTCCTGTTTCCCTTCATCTTCCAACTTTGCTCTGTCATTACAGTTCCCTTCCAGCAGGGTATGCAAAGCGTTAAGGTTATTGTCAGAGGCTTCCATTCCCGATTTGATGAGAGTAGTCAGCTTCCTCAACATTATGTTATTGTTGTTGGTTTTCTCAGCATTCGGGTTAATCCTATTATCAATCATTTTGCTTAACTTATCCTCTAGCATGGTAGTATTACCAGTTACCTTATCAAAAACATCTTTACCTTTCTGATACATAACTACATTATTCCTCATTTTATCAATGATCTCCTCCAGAAGGGTATTTCTTTATTCAAGGTCTTTATAGTTAGCCTGCCAACATTTACATTGTATTCCATCAAGTGTTTACATTGTATGCACACAACAATTATCACAATGCCAACATTACAATGATATCTCACAGATGTAAGTACATGACATGTATAGATGTCAAGGGAGTTGCGAGTGCCAACCGTCGCAACCATTCCCAACTACCTATCCCTCGACTGAACTAACAATTACTAACAACGCTTATTTTACCCACACAGATTACTTGGAGTTGTTAATGGATAGGTATCTTTCTTTCAAGTTTGCAGAAGACAAGGAAAATAAAGTTGACGATCTTTGCTATTAGCTAAGTATGACTCATTTCTCTCTATACAAAGTAGAAAATCAGAAATTTGTTATAGCTGTAGGCAAGGAACAAGGAGCTAGTACAATGGTGATAGAGATCAAACAAATAGTAGAAGGGATTGATGAATTCCTTAGGGATGGATTGGGTATAATGTCCCCTTCTGCTAGGTTGGTTATAGCCTGATTCCCATCCTGTTGGGGTGGAAATCATTGAGCTCACACGTTTGTCTTGGGTGACCAACACTCTTGCAGTTGTTTCTTCCCAGGAAATCATTGAAACAAGGAAACCAGTTGAATAGCATGATTATTTCCAAGAAGTAGTCATATGCCATAATGAAAAACTTGGAGAAGATTAAGCAAAATAAAAAAGGGATGGATGAATTGCTTTCAAACGCGACAACCATGGACAGTTTAGCATGGTATATGACTTCCATTTTAAGGTGTGTAGATCACAAAACAATAAAGAAGAGAAACAAGAGGTCTCTATTGGTGAGGCATCTATAAATCTTTTATATTGAATTTTCAGCAGCTAGTGGCCAACATGCAACTGATGGCATGGAGATTAAAAATTAGTTTTACATTAAGGAAGATGTTGGGGACAACACAGTTCATGATAACTTCTCGATTGAGAAGAATGTTGGTACTTTCAGCGCCCAAGAAGTTGTTATCAGTCATGATAACAATTCTGATTTCTATGACAGAGGTGAGTTGTGTTTGCATCAACATGAGTTGACAGATTTCACATGTGGATGATGTTAGTATTGAAGATTTGGGTACTAATGATGCACTTTATGATGAAAATTCATGCTACAATGAGTCTGATTTTTCATATCAGACCTTAGAGAATGAATCAAAAATTTCCTTTGTTGGTAATAGGTCCTAGGACCGTTCTTCAGATGGACTTGTAGTTACATTGGGAGTGGGAGTGTGCGAGGAGACTGTCATATCAGCAGGTTCCACTTTACTTGATGAGCCATTTGTTGAGGTGCTTAGCAGCAGTACCTCGGTTGTTGATGTGTGCGCTGACGATAACACACATGAAGCTACATTTCATGAGGTGAGCGATGTAGATATGACCTCATATCACAGTGCAGATTGTGTGTCAGAGAGCTTTCACGGGAGCTAGGAATTCTAGAGACATCATTTGGTTGGGCAACTGAAGGTTGATGACCAGAATGATAGCCACAACCATAGAGCACTTTGACGTTGCTCGTTAGATGTTAGGTACCTATGGGCGGAGCGCTCCTGTGACAGATGAGCATTGTGATGGTGGTCTTTCCCTTATAGAGTTTTATACACTTTGAGAAGCCATTGGAGTAATGAAACAAAATTATTTACAGTTATTGGCTGACAGAGACTCTTCTCAAGTGGGATTTCACTTGCTACGATGCACTGAGGGGAAAGGAAGAGGACGTCACCCATGAGCTGAGAGTGATTATGGATACATTGGAGAGAGCACAATTGGCCTTTCATGAGTCTTAGTCACGGATTGAGGAGTTGTCCGTGGAGTTGAAGTTGGCACAGTCTTCAACTGCTTTAGATACAGTTCAGTTTCCTACAGGGGCAGTTGGTGATGATTTGGTATCCATGGGTTGTGGTGATGGATGTGTTGAGGATGTGGCTACATCCATCACAGTCACGAGTGTAGTTGATACAGATGGGATGATTGCATCTGTTGAGAGCAGCAGAGAGCCACTTGTTGTATCAGGTTCTTCTGTTGTTAGTATTATGACAGATGATATTGATCAGATGTTGGGTAGCTCATGTGATGCAGAAGTGGAATCATCCATGATTAGGGTGACAGTTCCCGACACTACTCCATCTTCTTCACGAGACATGCAAAGTATCATCAAGTTGGGAGGTTGGCTCTCATGTTGGTTTGTTTCCCTCTTCCAGAAGCAAATCTGTTATTTCATCTGATGCAGTTGATTTTGATAGACAGTTTGTTGATCCTCAGAGTTGGAGGGATCAGTTGAAGGTTACTGGAGAGAAGTTTGATTCAAACTTATCTTGCTTTAACTGCACACATAAGTATGTTGAGTACCTTCTTTGGAGAGCATAATTTGAGGAGAGACAGTATGGGATTCGGGCTGGTACTCATATTTGTGATCTGAGGTTCATGGAGAGTGCTTTGGAGGCATTTAAATTAGAATGCGTCCTCTTGTTTCATGATAGAGAGTATGCTATGCTGTATGCAGAGAGACTTGGCAGGGTATCTACCCAATTATCAATTCAAGGTCAAAGTTTGGAGCCATTCCTTGATTCCAGAGTTGTCAGGGATGAGCCATTGACAGAGATTGGAGCCTTTTACCGTAATTACACAGTGAGGAGTCT
The DNA here is from genome assembly GCA_018584345.1 of Thuja plicata. Lineage (NCBI taxonomy): Eukaryota > Viridiplantae > Streptophyta > Pinopsida > Cupressales > Cupressaceae > Thuja > Thuja plicata. The sequence goes on along the minus strand of MU224357.1, from coordinate 227,554 downwards.
TCATCATTTTTCTTTTGATCCACATGTGGAGGACTTGATGATGCATCTGTGTGGATTGGCTTCGGGGTCATAGCATCCTCTATGGGATGGATATTAATATGTTATCTTCTTTCTCTATTAAGTTAATTAGAATAATAATTATATTATAATTTATTCGTTCATTAATTTAATTTAATTTATTTGTTATTAAATCCTATTCTAGAAAGGGGACATCACATTGGGGCACAATGATTTCAATATTTTACATACTAAGGATATCCGATACGTTGATAGGGATAGAGAACCACATCGTAAATCTGAAATTTCAAAATTGGAGGATCAATCTTTACATGATGACGCAACTGGCAGCCATGGGATTGCTGCTATAACAATTTTTACAAACAAATTGCATAGTGGTACTCTTGGTGAATCAAATCTAATGATGATCAACCAAAACTTGAAGTAGAAACACATGAGATCTGTGATGTCATTGATGAAAGGATTGAAGAGCTTCACAAGGAAATACCTTGCATTCTTGTGACATTATCTAATGAAGATTTATTTGAGATACTACTGCCTCTAATCACTTGGGAACGACATGTGATGAGTTAAGATTTGGTGATGTTTGATGAGTTGAAATAAAGTGTAGAAAATAAAGTCAAGATTTGGTGTTGTAGCTTAAGGCAAAAGGAAATAAATGCGCCTTCTAGTTTTGGTTTCTTGCAATCTAAAATGGAGTGCGTTCTGGTCAAGAGGCTGAGAATGGAGTTTGTAGAGGGAACAAATGAATTCTAGTGCAAGATGAGATGGCTGAGGAGGACCACGTTGCAGGAACCATATAAAGACCAGGAGAGTGAGCATTTTAATATTTCTTGTAGCCAAAGAGATATTAGAATGGCCATTGGTAGCCAAAGAGATATTAGAATTCTTGAGTGCAGCTACAGACTTGCTCTGTGGCTTGCAAATAATTCCTATCTCTAAGGTTACCACTCTGATTTTTCCTTGCGGGAGGGATGCATGGAGACACCATATGCAGATACAAAAGATGAGGGTTTGGAGTTGCCCATTGCCCCTTGAGCAAAATTTTTGAAGTTCTCTCCCAAGAGGGGAGATGGTGATAATCTTGCATTCAGTCACTCTCTGCATCAATTACCGTCCATGAACGATAATGGCATGGCTCACAAGCCTAGCTGGTTCACCGATGCTTTCTAATCTTGGGCATCCTCGTGTATCAGCAGAGCAAGTTTCACTAGAAGACAAAACTGAAGGCAATACCTACCACTCGGCAAATGTTCCCTGTAATTGTTTGGTGGCAGTCAGAAATAAAAACTTGTGTGTGTGGCTGTATTGTCCTCTTTTTGCTATAATAGAGACACTACTGAATTTCTATAATTTAACTTGAACAATAGCTTTATTTATCAAGACTATTCTTATAAAAAAATAAATAATGCAATTGATTTAAATATACAAATGCATGTACAACTATAGTTTCAATGAAATGCTATGTACTGGTAATTCCAAGTGCATACGTTGAATCTTTCGTATAGTTTCAATATATACTTTTCAAGAATGCATTGTACAAATAATGGAAAGGCTTTGTCTGATATAACAGTGTAAAATATGCTCTACAACTTGAATGACTATCTCTGATCTTTCTTGTGTAATCCACGCTGCATATACAGGTCGATATAGTGTTTAACTGGCAGACATATAGGCCGTCTTTGATATTCTTGATTTGACTTTGCTCTGATTCTCTGATTGATTAGCTATCTCTGATATAGGAGTAATTGAGTATGCTTCTTTAATGGATGCTATCTCTGATATATAATTGAATAGACTGGTTGCTTATGACAACCGACTATGCTCCTAACCGAGTGCTCCACAAGGGAATATATTTTATCAAATATGAAATCTTATCTCCTTCTTGGTGAGCCCATTGGCTTGTATATATATGTGCATCGAACCATGAGAGGGTGCGGGTGGAAAGACGTCTCCCTTCATAACAATTGATGATTATGTTGTTCACCGAATAATCATTCATGATTATTTGGTGAACTTAATCATGAATGATTATCGTTTACAATGTTAGCCCGATTATACTATTAATTCATGAATGATTTATCGTTAATAATTGCCATCCCGGTTATACTTATCAACTTATATATGTATCGGAAGTGATGCCCGATCATACATCGCTCAAGTCTCATGGTGTATGGGGATTACTGTATCAAACCCGATGATATATATATATATATATATATATATATATATATATATATATATCGGCTGGTATCATTGCGGACATATGCGAATACAAGTATGATATTTAACACCTGCTAGTATGAAGTCGTTAACAAGGAGGAGATAAAGCCATGTCTACGTGTAAATTGACCCCCCCATTCTTCCGTTTGCGTATTTATAAAGATATGAATCCCAAGTATATGCTGCTTCCATATGTAATTGGTGCTCCTCATATTATATGTGGTGTCAACCTGTTCGCAAATCGATACCATATATGCTGTGATGGATAGATGATGTTATCTAATACTTGGTGCTTATGTAACTACCACGTCAGTTGGCTTGGTTCATGCTTTTGCCGATAGATATACTTTGCTTAAGGATATACAAATTGGTATGACGTCTATGTGCTTGACTTGGACCAATCGCAAGAGCAAATCATGTATTGACTTCTCATAATTGCTGGCATGTCAATTACCGCCATTGCTTGTTGATAGTCACATCGACTATTATTATGTCTTTTCTAGTCACCGATTAGTATCAATCCAATTTCTTATTTGATTCTTAGGTTCGGAATTGGGGATATGACAGTCTTCCCCTCTTGAAAAATGCTTGCCCACAAACATTCTTCAATTGTCTGATGATTCCTTGATCCCAAACAAATGTGTGGAATGATTCCACATATATCCATTGCTTTTTGTTGATGTATTTCAAGTTTCAACTTACTACGCCGACCACTCATTATGTAAACTTTTGGATCCCAAGTTCAGAGCTCAAATTGATAGTTGAACTCCAATTCATTCTAATGAGTATTCCCTTGGGGTGTTGTAACTTCATTTTGACTTTGACAAGTTGATTCTCATGTCTCAATTGTAGAAGTCTCTTTGGAATTTTTGGTAAGTGTTTCGTGGACTCAATCTTCATTGATGGGAATGTAACTTTGTTTAATCGTAGAAGAAAAATCCTTGTATCTTTCCTCAATATGTCAAAAGAAAAATTCCAAATCTTCCAATCTGTTGCATCTATCTGGACGATGTCGATCAATTTGTGTAGCATCCTCTCAAAATGTTGTTGTGAATGGTCTTTTATTGGGATAAAGGTGGCTGTTGAGATGGTATTTAGGGACTTAATTATCTTCACTAGAGGGTGCCATGATCCAATAATCATTTGCTCATCCATTAATGCCATTATTATGCAGCAGTAACTGTTTAGGGTAGAATGCATATGGGAGGGGTTACCCCTTTTCTTTATCATACTCAAACTCTCAACATCTGATCTTTGTCCGAAGGAAGGAATCCAAATTTGAATTACAAGCTTGTGTAGTTGGATTGAAGAATGTTTAGAGTTTGCTATCTTGTTACAAATGGTTCTCATTGCTTCCTTGATTGAGGACGCACCAAGATCCCAGAGTTTGTTTTCATCCTAGGCTTTGTGTGATTCCAATGTAGCCTCTTTATTTACTTCCAGGAGTGGATTGTCATAAACTTTGTCCATTTCCAACAATGGATTAGGAGTGAATTGAAGATTGCCTTTGTCTCTAAACTCAAATTCACCTTTTTCCAACTTACCATCATCTGATTTCTTCAAGCCACTATTAATTTCCCATTTTTTCGACTTCCCTAGTTTATCAATTTCAAGATGATGAAGTGGAATAGACATAGTGACTTTTGTATTATTCATCTCATTTGCAACTATGGATGAAAGAATGCTGTGTTTGATATTCTTGAACAATTTTACATACCCTGAATTATGATTTCTTACTTCAATCTTTCCTATGCCATCTTTTATGCACGATCCTTGTTACAATGTGAGGTCATCCTCATCATCCTTGTGCATCCATGTGCTTGATCTATTTGTGATACATGACAAGTCAATAGCCTTTTCTTCCTTTCCTTGCATTAGTGGTGTTTGATGATCATTTCTTGCATTATCCTTCCTTCGGTTTACAATTTCCCTTTCTCCCTTTGGTGTAACTACTCCCATTCCCTTGGATGCTGTATGGATGTGAGAGACTTGCTGTGCAATTGTTGTATTGTAAGAACTTGTCTCATCTTCTTTAAAGTACTCATGACTTCCATTTTCCCTTAAGTCCAAGTGATGACTTATTTGCTTCTTAGGTGAATACTTCACCCTTATCTCTATGTAGTCCTCTAGGGATATATGATCTTGAAGACCTCCTTTTAACCAATAATGTCACCATTGATCTCATAGGTTGACTACAATGGGTTCTTTGCTTTCATGTTTTTTTTTTCTTTTGGAAGGAAAGTAGGAATCGTTGGTCTATACTTAAGGGCACGATGCTTTGAATATTCATCTTTTTCTCTTGGTTCTCCTTGTTTCCTCTTATGGTTATTGGTTGGTGTTAGTAATACCAATAATTCATCTAATTTATTCAACTAGTTCCTCAATCGCTTCCATTTTCTACTAATCTGAATGTCATCCCACAAGCTGGCAGGTTCTTAGCTCTGATACCAATTGTAATGTCCCCTTTTTGCTATAATAGAGACACTACTGAATTTCTATAATTTAACTTGAACAATTGCTTTATTGATCCAGACTATTCTTTTTAAAAAATAAATAATGCAATTGATTTAAATATAAAAATGCATGTCCAATTGTAGTTTCAATGGAATACAATGTACTACTAATTCCAAATGCATACGCTGAATCTTTGTATAGTTTCAATGTATACTTTTGAAGAATGCAGTGTACAAATAATGCAAAGGTTGTGTCTGATATAACAATGTAAAATATGCTCTACAACCTGAATGGCTGTCTTTGATCTTTCTTGTGTAATCCACTGTGCATATACAAGTCGATATAGTGTTTCACTGGTAGAGATATAGGCCGTGTCTGATATTCTTGAATTGACTAGGCTCTGATTCTCTGATTGGTGAAGCTGTCTTTGATATAGCAGTAATTGATTATGCTTCTTTAATGGATGCCTGTTTTGATACATAATTGAATAGCTTGCACCAGCAGTTGCTTATGGCAACCTTCTATGCTCTTAACCGAGCGCTCCACAAGGGAATATATGTTATCAAATATCAAATCTTATCTCCTTCTTGGTGAGCTGATTGGCTTGCATATATATGTGCATCGAACTATGAGCGGGTGCAGGTGGAAAGCTGTCACCCTTCATAACAATTGATAATTATGTTGTTCACCGAATAATCAGTCATGATTATTTGGTGAACTTAATCATGAATGATTATCATTAACAATGCCAGCCCGATTATACTATTAATTCCTGAATGGTTTATCGTTAACAATTGTGAGCCCGATTATACTTATTGGGTTATATATGTATTAGAAGTGATGCCAGATCATATGTTGTTCAAGTCTCATGGTGTATGGTGATTACTGTATCAAACCCGATGATATATATATATATATATATATATATATATATATATATATCGGCTGGTATCATTGCAGATATATTCAAATGCAAGTATGATATTTAACACCTGCTAGTATGAAGTCGTTAACGAGGAGATAAAGCCATGTCTACGTGGACGTTGAACCCCCCATTTTTCTTTTGCATATTTATAAAGACATCAATCCCAACTATCTTCCGCTTCCATTTGTAATTGGTCCTCCTCATATTATATCTGGTGTCAATCTATTCCCAAATCGATACCATATTTGTTGTCATAGATAGACGATGTTATCTAGTACTTAGCGCTTTTGTAACTACCATGCCAGTTGGCTTGGTTGATGATTTTGTCGATAGACATACTTTGCTTAAGGATATACAAATTGGTACGATGTTTATGTGCTTGATTTGGACCAATCACAAGTGGAAATCATGTATTGACTTCTCATAATCATTGACATGTCAATTACTGTCATTCCTTGTTGATAGGCACATCGACTATTATTTTGTCTTTTCTAGTCACCGATTAGTATCATTCCAATTTCTTATTTGTTTCTTAGGTTCAGAATTGGGGATATGAGAGTGGCCTGTAGCTTGTTGCATCCCTTGCTTATAAAAGGGGATACCAAGGCCATTTTGAAAGTGTGATGATCCTTGATTAGGGATAATAAAATGATAAATATTTTTTTAAATAATACAATGTAAATATTTTTTATGAATTAATATATGAAGGTAAATGTAATTATGGATAAAGTCATAATTAATATATTAATTGTTATAATGTCTAAAGATATAGATAAATATATATTATGGCATTGATTTAATACATAAACGAAGTTATGTAATAAATAAAATCATGAAATTGATGCAATAATATTTAACAAGTCATATAAATACGGTTCGCATGTAATTTTAAACAATTACCAATAAGCACCGTTAACGTCATTAACATCGGGTGGGAGGCACGATATTGAGTCACGACTCATACCCCCGACACATACTTAATCGACGAGCATGGGGATTAATAGGGGCAAGAGAAAACAAAATAGACGTATGAGAGAAAGAAAGAAATAGATGTAGTAGAGAGAAAGAATTAGACGTGGCAGAAGAAGAAAGAAATAAACGTGGTAAGAGAAAAGTCAAAGGGAAAGACGTAGCAGAGGAATACGAATTGGAAGAGTTAAATTAATTCAATACTTATACATTGCAGAAGGGAGTGGGTGGTGTCGACTCCTAAGAGGAAAGGGACCAAAACTATCTTCTGTGTCAATAGCAATCCATGTGAATAGACAATAACAGCCACCGCATATATCTCAGTCAACCATATAATTCATTAGTTGGCATTTAGCGTGGTTTGTCATCCATTGGCATATATCTTAGTCGACATCCAATCACGGGATTGGGGAATTATCCAGGTACGATGGAAATAATTACAGAGATTAATAATCAGAACTACTTTATTATAAGAGTTACATTTCTTCTAATTATAGAGATATTAATAATCAAAATTATTTTATTGTAAGAGTTACAATTCTTCTATGAGAGTTATAATTTTGAGATCTTATTGTGAGAAGAAATTGTTAGGACATTCAAAGTGAATGTCGAATTTCCTTGAAGGAAACTCAAAGATTAGAGGAGAGCATTCGTAATGAATGTTGGGATTTCCAATGGGAATCTAGAGAGAGATTTGGAATCTCTTAGAGGCAATATATATTGTAGTGGTTAATCATATATCCTTTAGGCAGCGGTATGTGAGATTACTCTCTCCTCTCAGCAATAGGGGGGGCTCCCTTCTTACCGCAGGTGGCTTCAAGTAAAACTGAACTGTAACACACACAGTTCTCCTTGCTACAGTAATACCGGTGGCTCAAAGATTGACTTAAGAACAATCGTTTGAGACAACAGTGAATTTTGTCTAAAGATGAAATGATACAAGAGCTCAAAGTCTCTTGTCCTCTCTCCAAATAAGTACTCTAGTTTAAGATATTCAAGAAAGATCAAAGTCTTCCCTTGAACATCCTCTAATTAATCTAAAATTCTGTCAATGAAGCCCAAAGTCTTCAGCTTTAGAATGTTACAGCCACTATTCTCTATAGTAACCTCGATCTTTTGAAGCACAAAGTCTTCAGAAAATTTGGATTAAAGATGCTCCAATGAAATAAACAAGTTAACTATTCAATCTGAATCAAGGATTAACAAATGCTACATAAGAAAACATTCATCAATTGTCAAGACAACTCAAAGTTTGTCAATCTCTATTCCTTTTATTCAGATGCTCAACTCTCATGCAATGAAACACAAAGTCTTCAGAATATTAGAGTTTTGCCTATAGTTTACTTGCACACAACAAAAGATCCATATTTACAATGAGCTCCCTCCTTTATATAGGAAAGGAGGAGAGACGAAAGTGGAGAAGAAAGGGAAAACCCTTAACCACTTTGATTTATTCAATCGTTATCCCTAACTAACTTTGACCTATTCAAAGCTTATCTACAACTAACTAACTTTGACTTATTCAATGCTGCAGGACCTAATGTACTTGCAGTATGACTACTTGGAACAACTTTGCACGTGTTACTATCACATGCAATTACATCTTTTTCTTATACTGCACGTAATTTGTCAATACAAATTTACAAAACTAAGTGTCTGACAAGACACGACATCTATTTGCATCATCCTCTATCGTTCTTCATGCTGCTACTTGATGCCCGATGATTGATCTGTTCTGGTTGGTGAAAGCATCTGGAACCGGAATATGAAACTGCATATTTGATTGCTTTGCATCATAGTGGTGGTTGCTAGGAAGCATCTTTGTGTCCCTCAAATTCAGTCTTGAAAGCATTCTATGCCCGCAATCATTTCACACTTTCCACCTTGTCTGGCTCCATCGTGTGGTTTCTCTTGCTTTGTATCCTTGCATCATGGGAAAAACATGAGAAGATCTTTCTTCAACTTGAATCATTGAGGGGAAGAACAAACTTGATGCATCTCACAAGTGAGTCGAAGAAAGATGAAAAAAGGAGTTTTCTCTGGAGTACTGCATATGAATGAATAACAAGCTTTGAGTTTATGGAAGGTGCGGGTTTTAATATCATTTGCATCTCATAAGAAACCATGAAAAAGCATGAAGGTGAGCTTTTCAAAAGCATATGCATACTGAGGAGAAGTCAAAAAGTGGGCTTTTTTGGCTACTTTGCATATGATGAAACGAAAGGCTTGCTTTTCTTGTCTATTTTATCCAGAGAACGGGGTTTTAATCCCAACTGCATATGCAAGAAAAATGAGTGTTTGGAGTTTTTTATGAAGGGAAGAACTACTTTGTTATAGTTTGCATATAAAGGGGAAGAAGTTTCCACTGGAACATCATTTTGCTAGAACTTTCTTGCAGTTACACCTGCCATACTTTGAGAGGAAGACCATGCACTTGTAAACGGGTCTTAAACCCATTTCCAAGTGATTTTTAATGCACCCATGACAGCATCCAAATTTAGGAAAAACTTTATTTTACCAGTGTAAAATATGCCTTCCAAAACTTGGAAGAACCATCACCAATTTGAGAAGGATATGGGAAGATCATTTCATATCACTTGTAACACAAAATTGCAGTATTGTGGGGAAAATCTTAGTTGCTACATTTGTAAATAAGGGAAATAACCATGTTGTGCAAGACTTGATTCTTATTTTGAGGGAAGAACATTATACCTACAGCCATAACCAAGAAACTGTGAGCTTTGGGTTCTCATAGATTATCATGCCTTTGATGTCAAGTCCCTTTCATTATTTTTAAGCATCATCTTCATATGAAGCAGCAGTTTATATGAACAAATCTGTGGCATATAATAATGACAAGAATACAGATTCTCCCTGTGATAACTACTTTGAATCTGCCCCACATCCATTTGTTTCAACACTATCCTCATCTCTTGAAACTCATTCATGACCAATTGTTTGGAAACTGTGTTTGAAATCCAAAATTTATAAGCTCATGAATGCTCCTGAATCTCTACCATTCTTCACATGGATCTCTTCGTGTTGTATTTGAATCTAAAAGATCACACTCTCATTTTATACGAAGAACCATTATATTTCCTTTTGAACAAAAGCATACCATCAATGAATCTTTCACTGTTCAAATTACTGTAATAATCATGACAGCTAACTTCATATATACAACTATTTTCTTTTCTCCATTTTAAGAATACCTATTTCCCTTTTCCAGGAATGCAAAGCTTACATTCTGTATTTACAATCTGTATGTGCTTCTCACCATCTTCGTTTTTTTTCAATATTGACATTCTATATAAGAAGTCATAGGATTTGATCGCTGCCCCAAGAGAAGCTTGGAATATAAATAAATTTCACAAATGAGAATGAAAATCTCGACCAATGGAAGAAGACGTAATCAGCATAAGACTTGGAGACGCTCAGAAAATGCATATAACAGCATCAAAATCGTGGTTTATTTATAGTGCTGATCCAAGATGAAGACTTAGTAAAAAAAAACGAACTAAGATGCAATGTGAATGCTTCCAAATGTAAAGGCACTCATATACATGCCCTAGAATCAACAATAATATGGCTCAGAATGCACAGAAGAAGAAAAATACAGTTATACCCATGAACTGGAGCTGCAACCATTAAAATGGCCCAAAGACCTCTGGGAAAGCAAAAATGCGACTAGATAATGGAGCTTGTTGATGAAGAACACAAAAGGAAAAACCTCTATTGAACATGCCTCCCAATGTGTAGAAAGGGATCCACAAATCTGCACATCTACTGCGTGCTTTATAAAGGCATTAGAAGAGTTTGAAAACGAATATGAATCAATCTCTTGAACCCTTAATGAGTCTTCCAATCTTGGACGCGCTTGAGCAACCAAACCGCTGACTTCATGGGTGAAACTCTCGAATTTGGGGCGTAAATCATGGAGAAAACTACAGTTCAGAGTTATTGCGATACCCTGCGTGTCCAGCCTCTTCTATTTCATGATGGATGATATATGATGATTGTCAATATCTATTTCTATTCCCATAGCCGGATGGATAGATTAGTGTGGGAACTGGATATTGACATGATTGGTGCATTGTTTCTTACGGGTGATGATGAGTTGCTTCACAACTCAAGGCATAGTGATATTTATATTATAGTAGTGGAACAACACTATGGTGGAGTTACTCTTTTTCATGGTCCTTATGCAAAAAGTTCTTCTCAAGGGTTACTAATGACTAATGATGATGGAAGAAACATCCCATGGGTGGTAATGGACTCTAAAATTGATATTGTTGCTGCTGTTACTTCTTTTTTTAGAACTCATAAAAGTCCATTTGAGTTACTGCAAGTGGATTGGAGGGAGATTATGAATAATACTTGGTCTCCCATCAAGTTGGTGACTTTTGAGAAGACAATTATAGCTAGAGGCAGAAATGGAAATATTACTCTAACCAAGTTTATTCAATTTTGTAGTGATTGTCTTCTTTTGCAAATGTTGCAATTAGAGAATTCAGGTTTGTACAAGTACAGATTTGGGCCATTTCAGTTCCATGAGCTCATTGTTAAAGATATCTTTGGACTTCTGATGGAGAGATTAATTGTTTGGGTTAATCATTTGGGGTGTTGGTTGGATGTAAGGGCACCAAATCAACGTTACTACTTGTATTCAACTTGTACATATATTTGGAGAAACATATTTGATTTCAGTAGCACTTACTTTGGAGTAGTGTGGGGTGTTGGGAATGAGATAGTTTATAATGACTTTCTTGAGCTTCCTCCTTTGGTGGTTCGAATCGAGATTTTGGAAGGGCAATTCTTTGAGGAGTTGACAAAATTCTGGCAATTTTGGATTGCTCTTCTTTTCGGTGGGTTTCAAGAGGTCTCTTGTACATGTTTTGAACATGACAATGCTAGGAGTAAATGGTGCACTAGATTTTGAGGTTGACATGGGACCATGGGATCATCTACAACTTTCGTTTTGTTAGCATACTAGTCTTGGGGCTAAGTTGGAATTGCTTGAGGACAAGTAGTTTCAAGGAGGGCAAACTGTAATGTCCCCTTCTTAAGCCAGTCTAGCATGGAGGGTCCGTTAGCCTATTCATGAGATTCTCGTAGGCTAATGAGTGGGTTTAGAGAATCCTGGAGGTGTTGACAGAAGCAATTTCTTGTTTAGACAAGCATAAGGAGCATAATGCCTTTTTTCTGGAACTTTTTTAGACATTCTCCTATACATACTATTTTTAGTAAGTCAGTGATGAACATTGATGGAGTCAGTAGCTATTTTTAGTAATGTTAGTGGAGTTGGGTTTCGATGTTTATCATGAGATTTGATATAGTTCGAAGTTATTAAATAGCGATAAATTATTGATTTATAAAGTTAAATTAAACATTTAACTTTATCGTTATTTTAATTTATTTAATTAAGGGACTATAGAGGCCAAATATTAAATCAAAAGTGATTTATTATAATGGTGCCTTTATTATTAATGTGACATTGAGAGATTAAAAAGGGAAGAGATTTTGCCATTAAAAAGGGAAGAGATTCTGCCATTAAAAAGGGAAGTGATTCTTATTGAATAAAAGCAAAAGGAGCATTTTCGAAAAAAAGCGAAAAATCACTCCAGAAATAATAGTGAAAAAGCAATCCCAAAAAAATAGCGAAAAAATATTCCCGAAAAAATAGCAAAAAACAGTCCAGAAAAAAAATGAAAAAAACAGTCGCAAGATAATAGTGATTCTCGAAATAATAGCGAAAAAACATTCCCAAGAAAATAGTCTGGAGAAAATAGCGGAAAAAACCAAAATGTACTTTTTCAAAAGAGCAGCTAAAAAGCTATAAAAGGAGGATTCAGACTCTCATTTGGGCATGTTTGTGAGGATTGAGTATTGTTATTGTTGATGCTTCTGTTCTTGACGGATAATTCTTCTTCTTGCTGGTTTGTGAGGACGGAAACCCTTGTAGGAAACATTCTTTACATAGTTGAAAGACGCTATCTAGAGAATTTCTTGGTGATTTCATGTAGAGATCACAGTTGTGGTCATTGTAAAAGGTATACATTTCAGTTTTGCAGAGTTTACTAAATATCTGATCAGTAGAGTTTGATTTGTAAGGTGATTTGGAGGTTTTTGTTGTTATTTATTGCTGGTCACACCTCTTTAATGTTCGCCATACTAATTCACGCCAGCTGCACGATTTCAAAAGCTTGGATGTGAGGGTTTTATGGCACAAGTTAGGTTTTTGAGGGTTTAAATCTGCATTCTTGGCGTTTACTACTTGTTGCAAATCAGTTCAACACTCAGACGCATTTTTTTGGAGTCATTTGGTGCAGTACCTAGGGTTTCTGGACATTATATTTGCTGGTCATTGCTGTAGCAGACCTTTATTTACCAAATTAGAAAATGAGCATGTTTGTTTGAAATATTTAACAACATTTTATGATCCGGGTTGCTCTTACTTTTGATAAATTTGGTAAAATCAGATCAGAAATTAATTTTGGAATTTTCTGCATTGTTATTTCTGAGTATTGTTCATTTTCCGAGTTTGTAAAAGTGCTGCAATATTACCTTTTTGTTTGCTTTATAATTGTCATTGTTTATATTCAAAAAACAATTCAAATCAGAATTGGAACAAAATAAAATCAGACCAGAACAGGGCTACATATTACAAAACTTTAACAAGATTTTATAGCACACACCGCTACTTTGAAAAACTTTATTGGAAAGCTCATGCTCATATGTATTTATATAAAGAACATCATAATTCCTATTCATTTCCCCATGTTCACATAGGTTCTATATTATCTGTGATGAATGCTTTATCAATGTTATCATATGAATATTTGGAAGTTTCTTATATTTAAAAAAAATTCCTTATTTTTTTTAATTGCCATCTCCTGGTGGTCTGAGAACAATGGACAGAATAATCTTTATACCAGAAACGTGTCTTGTCGTACCCTATTGTTCCTACCTCAAAAACTTTGGGGAGCATAGAATAAGAGTATATTATTTGCTGGAGTCTTGCTCTATCGTGAGTGCTACATTATCTCCAGTTCATGGCTTTTGATGGGATAGATCATATTGTCGTTGGATGAGATCTTCTTGCAAGCCCTTCTTCACACAAAGGTTATTCAAAAGCAAAGAACAACATTGCATGACCTGTTTTTGAAAGCTAGATAGTTCAAGTAGGATGCTTGCGCCCTATTATACAAAATCGGAATACGGTTATAAAGGGCTGGAATTTCTTGATGATAAAAACCCTCTTGGAATACCAATTTTAGGGACTGAAACCCTTCTAATTGGATATGGGATTTCACTCTTAGATCAAATTAGTGTTGCAAGCTGAATTATCTCTATATGTTTAGTAAAATAGAAATATAATACCCAAGTATGGGCAAACTTCTAGCAAATGAAAATTAAAATGGAAAATAATTCTGTAACCCTTCTCAAGTCCCACCCTTGTCTAATGACCCTTTTAGAACTATTTAAGGAATTATGTTGCTTTTTCGAAAAACACACACATTTTTATTGTTTTTGTGAAGAAACACTTTTTTTGTCTTTCGGAAAGGCATTTTTGTTCATTGTTGAAAACATGCTGTTCGTTACTTTTTCAGAAAAGCACATTTGATTTTTTTGTTGTTTTTTGGAAAATATTGTTTTTTGGATAAGCATTATACCTTAATAAAATAAACAACTTTTTAATTTTTTTTGAATCAAATTCTCGTTTTCAATGGCACCTTTAAATAATAACCTTTAAGTCACTTGTACGCCTTGCCTAATTCTAACCCTTTGTCTTTTAAGCCCTTTTATAGAAACAGTTAATGACATAGACTACCTTTTAAAATAAATCAATAAAGAATATAAGATGCCTTTATGATATAAAGTCACCTTAAGAGAACTTAAATTAGTTGTTTAATAACTTTTTTTCCACGCATCCCGAGGTCATAGGAAAGCCGGTTACTAAAAGTTAGATCTGTACTTGGAAAAAACCATTGTATTTATTTTGACTCCCGGAGCATTTTGTCATTGTCAAAAAAATGTGTTGATAATTGCCGGTGCTCTTCAAGAATCTGGACAGAGGGAGATTATACTAAAAATAAATTACACTAAAATTTCTTAATCTCCAACAGTTTTTATCACTCAGTTGCTGCATTTGCTGGGTAAGAAGTTGTGCAAGCAATGGTTAGGCAAGCAGTGGCTAGGCAAGAGAAGTGCTATAAAGATGGTCCATAAGTAGTTATTTTTGAAGCACGATTCTGCATGTTTTTAATGTCTTTGGCATATGAAGATTTTGAAGGAACATAAATTGCTCCTGTTCTGCACATTTCAAGGTGGTGGTGATTCATTTTCTAGAGGAGTTTCTATTTGAAGGTGGTCATTATTATATGTCGTTCTAAACCCAGCTGCTACATGTTTTCTTTTCGAAATGTGATCATCCCTAAAGAATTCAAACCAATATGAATAAGGTCAATAACAAAATTGGGGAGGAAAAGGCAGGAGATGGTAGAGAAAGAATCGTGAGTATATCCCTCCTCTTTTTAGTCGAAAAGAAAAGCTTGTGTTTTGGGAAGAGAGGTTAGTCTATTGTAATGTGTGGATGTAAGGGGGTGTCTAGATAGATGCAGTTCTCCTTTTACAGTGTCTATCTGTTCTCATTTAAAAGAATTCTCCCGTTTAAATCATGCTGCGGATATACTTATTTAATTCCCTTATATCTGCGTGCATGCATGTATTATGTTGACATATGCCCATGCACATGTGATTGAGAAAATCCTAATTTGAATGCCCTTTGAAAGAAAAAAGGTCTTGAATTCATAAGATTTATTTGCACTGTTGTCATTGCATGCAGGTTTCTGCTGACGAAGCTGTGGACATGGCAAAGCAGTTGCTACTCAAGGAAGGTTTATTGGTGAGAACAATGACTGTTTTCTTATATTCAAGTGGTGGCTTTTGTCTTCATTATATTTATACATTTTTACTTTGATATTTAATTGTGTACTCAACCAATAGTGCAAGAGGGTTAATACTCTTTCGTTGTTTGAAGAATAAGGAGTTTCATTATGAACTATTTTGGTATACAGATGTTTGTAGTGATATAGCATCAAATTTATACCTTTAAAGTGTTTGGTTTTTCTTATATGTGTTTTTAGTTGTCCCTTTCGAAATTACAAGTGCCATTGTAATTCAATTGCGTGAGGATTCCTTGAGGACAAGGTATTGATTCTAAAAAGTGTAATGAACATTACTGCGAGGAGGGCCTTTGAAGCCATTCCAGCCCAAGATTTTGAAACAATTTAAACTCTTTTTCAAGGTCTTCTTTAATCTCTGCCATGTTTTTCAGGAGGCTTAGTCAATTTCTGTATACCAGTCAATCAACACCTTTGAAGGTCGCCAGAAAAGACTATATAAATTGCTTTGTCATCTTTCCCACTTGTTGTCGAGATTGTTTCAGCAGTCTAACAATGCTATATAGGATCCTCCAATCCATTGCCTGTAAACTTGGGCAACTTTTGCTTTTCTCCACTAGATAGCTTTATTTTGATGCAACCCTAGTGCATTGATTCTGCTTGCTAGAGAGTTTTGACCCAGAAAATCTACTTCTCTCACACGCTTGGCCACCTTTTGATCCTTAATTGTTCCCTTGCCTTCAACCTTCCACGCACTTGTTTCATTTAATGCCTTCTATTGGGACTTTACTTGATTTACCCTAAAATTCCCAATTAGGGTTTGGTTTGCTTTTGGAAATGGCAATTTGTAATGTTCCCTACTAGGAGAATGCAGATTCCCATTGATTAACATACATCAGTATACATTTAAATCAGATTAAACAATTACTGATTTTTAATATATTTGACAGTTAACATACTTAAGCCTCAGTTCCTTACTTCTCTCCTAAACATCAACCCTAAGAAGGATGGGGATTTATTTGTCGTAGGGAACTTGACGCTGATCTACAAGTAGGCTGCCTCAAGGCTTTTGGACCCCGTCCATATCGCATCTTGGAATTCACCTACCTTGTGAAGATTTACTCTGCCTCTCCCTACACAACACCAATCCGTCCTCTTTAAGGGGCTATAGTGAGTGATTAAGGATACGCTTTGAGCATACCAATATCTCATGCATTATGAATATACATGCATATATAATTAAAATATAACTGATATAATTCTGATTTCGCTATTATTAATAGATATGAATGCCACATCACATATATTAGACCACTTCCCTAACCGTAATAGAGGATGGTGGAATTACTGTGCTAGGCAACTTGGAAACCAATCTACAAGTAGACTCCCTCAAGGCTTCAGGACATCGTCCATATCCCATCTTGAGATTCACCTACCTTGTGAGGATTTACTCTGCCTCTCCCTATACCAACCTCCTATCTTTACAAAGGCATTAGTTGAAGAATAAGGACTAGGCCATTAATTATATTGGTCTTTCATTTATGACGAATGTATAAGGATATAAGTGAAATTAAGCATGACTGTCATATAAATCTGAAGTCCAGTATTATGCATATATTCCAAGACCACAATATATGTATTTGAATCTGCTCTGTATTCCATTTCTTATTTAATCCGGTCTGCCGCCTTTCTTCACAGAAACCTTCTTCCAAGTTTATATCTCTCAATGTGAGGGAGAGGTCACACCATTTTATCATAAATGCCCTTTGGCAAGATACACAACCTTTCACCATTAGCACACTTGAAAGAGTGCAACTCTTTATTATTTCTGCCCGTTGAAAGGGACACAACCTTTCACAATCACATTTGCTCTTCTTATTTAAATCAGATCTGTACTTCTGATTCCTCCGTTTTTGATTACAGAACAAACACTTATTTCCTTTTGATTTCATTTGTCATTTTTGGATGCCCATTTCAAATGAATCCTTGTCCCTTTTATATCTTCCCATATAAGGGGGACCTCACACCTCTTCATTGTTTTCCCTCAAGGGTAAATTGGATTCAACAAAGACATACACAGTAAAGTATTTAATAGAGAAAGTATAACAACATTGTATTTATTCATTCACCATCAAGTACAAAGGTATTTCATATATCGTAATGTGTCTCTCCTTACTGAAGAGAGAAATGCATAAATATAGTGTCCGAGGGGATGCGAGGCGAACCGTCGCATCCGTGTAACTCCCTCGGATGGACTAACCATCTAACTACAAATTTACCAGACAACATCCCCTCCAAAAAGAAAGTCGTCTTTGGACAACAAGATACGCAATGGAGATAATGGCCATTACATAACGTGTGCCTGCACCAACACGCTTTTCAATCCCTAGCCAATCTGACCTCGATACCCACCCGCACTGCCTTCTCCGCTTCCAACGCCTTGGTACACTGAGCCAAGTATTGCTCTACTGCCTCCAACCAGGTGGTCAGCTCCTCCTGAGCTCTTTGTGCATCCACCAAGGTAGCCTCACGTCTAGCCAAAACCTACTCTGAGCACCTCAAAATGTAGTATCCCTCTCGAAAGTGTTGGCTAAATATTTTGCAAGTCACTAAGACTACAACTTGCAAAACATGTGTTTTAGGCAGCAATGTGTGACATTACTCTCTGCTCTCAGCAATAGGGGAGGCTCCCTTCTTACAGCAGGTGGCTTCAAATAGAACTGAACTGTAGCACATAAAGTTCGCCTTGCAACAGTAATATCGGTGGCTTGGTAATTGACTTGAGAACAATTAACCAAGACAACGATGAATTTATCTAAAGATGGAATAACACAAGAGCTCAAAGTCTCTTGTCCTTACCCCAAATACGTACTCTATTTATCTAATTTCCAATACTGAAGCCCAAAGTCTTCAACCCTTGGAGTATTATAGCCACTACTCTCTATAGTAACCCCGATCTCCTGAAGCACAAAGTCTTCAGAAAACTTGGATTAAAGATGCTCCAGTGAAATAAACAAGTTAACTATTCAATCTGAATTAAGG
>MU224357.1:166529-198273 GCA_018584345.1 Thuja plicata | reverse complement strand
ATTTTGTCAATAATATTGGAGCAATTAGTGAGTTGATAATCTGCCATTCATTTGATTTTATTAAATTCTGAAAATAACATCTTATCAACAGTAATACAATTTTTCAATCTGCATATCATTGTACTTTCTTTTGTTTGTGTTGAGTGATTTTCAATTTCATGCGAACAAACAATATAAACGAAGTCATAAGGGTTAAATTAGTAAATGGAGGAGTAAGGAGTTGGATGCAAACTGTTTGACAAAATTCCTATCAGCAGTTGTTTAGTTTTTGGGCATTTAAGGGTGTCCATTACACATGTACGGCTGTTTTGAGGATCTGTACGTGTTAGCCGCTATTTGAAATTTGGCCAAATTCAAACCTTTAGCCTTCGCTAATGCTCTCCATGCATACACCATGTGTAAATCACATTCTCAATGTCCCTTCATTGTCTGAGTACCTTTCCAATAAAACAATATGAGTACTTGGATCAGTGCTTCATGGTTCTTATAACAAAGGTCAAGGTAGAAAAATACAGTCATAATGCATCAAAAAGAGTCACTAAAGGGCCAAACATGGCATAAGACGTGAAAGAGCGGTACAATCATCTTCATGTGTTTTCCAAGAAGAATTCAAAGGTCCCATAGATGATATACTTGAAAGCATTCACATGATGTGTAGTGTAATCAGCAAGGGGAAATGAAATACAAAATGAAGATCACTGCCACAATAACCAGCAAAGCAATGCAAGGTAAAGTGGTATAAAAGACAATTATAAACATGACTGTGACCAAAGCTTAAGTCTCCAAGAGCATCACTGTGAATACATAACCTAAGCAGTGCTAACAATACAAAGGAAAGGTGACTGTCGTATGACAGAAAATATGAACATTGTGACTGTCGTATTACAGTCATGGTTGACAGTCATGACGTTAATACTGCTGCCATAACAACAAGCACGATGTGGAAACATGGACACTCAAGTGCAGAAAATATCAGTGAACAGATATAAGTGAGGAAAAGAGAAGGTTGGAAATCTTGGTCTTGCTTCTATTCTTCACCAAAGCCATGTAGTGTCATAGGCAACCCGAAATCATTGAGCTAGTTGACATCTATGCGTCAGGGATATGATTTTTGAAAATAGTAACCTTCGAGCATCCTTACAGTGAATGTAGCTGGAAAAGAGTATTAATGCAGCACGTACAATGCACATGATACCTCAGAGAGATATCGTTACAAGGAATGCATTGATTGCATGCTAGCACGGACCAAATCACAGCCTAAACACACAAGTTGTTAGAAGGTTTCCTTAAAATTTTGTGACAGATACCAGGGTGCATATTGGTGGGGCTACTCGACATTTTAATAAATGTGCCTATAATAACAATAATAGCAGTTACAAATTCCCCTTCATGTTATTTAACGGATGGAAACAATTACTAAGGGATCTTATTGGAAGGGCAGGGCCCTTTTTGGAGACTACTCGTGCTCCATTTGCTGGCCTTTGGCATCTGTGTTTAATGTCTTGGGGGTTGATCCTTGGCATCTATGCATCTGCCATTGTTTATCAGGAAAATTCTATTTCTCGAGGATTAGCCCACATTGTGGTTGCAATAACATTGTTTGATGAATACAACAATGGCCTTCTATACTTGCAAGAGGGAACTTGCTTTCCAAGACCTAAATACCACAAGGAAAGCGCCTCTGATGTTAATCCATGTACCTAGATTCGACCGATAATTTTGTGAGTCATATATCAACATCGACATCAAACTATGATTAAAGAGTATTTATCCCATGAATGTGAGCACATAGACACTTCAAAAGAAAGTGCACCATATGATTCATTTGATATAGATTAAGAAGAAATTTTAGCTACCGGTCCCAATTGTAATGCCAGACATTCACAACGTTAGTGGTTATACCTAAGCTGAAAATGTGACTTGACTTCGGACCAAGCAACAAGCTCATCTAGATAATCGTTAGTTTCAGGCGGCAAAGTGAAGAAAGAGAACACTAAATTCATTTGGATCACATTTGTATCAAGATGAAAAAGAAAGTTGCAGAGTGCTATGAAGACGGGTGGTTCCCCCTTTTATTGAACTCTAGAACCAATATATATAAAGTTACAAAAGTTTATGTAATTCCCTGACTTGCCGACGAGATGCATTGTCGGGCAATATGCATGGTTCCCTAACTCCTTGAAAGCCTTGACATGGTTCCGAAAAACATCAAAGGTTCCTACACTTCACTCAAAAGCCACTGGGTACACTCAAAATCGATTTGTTGAAATAGTCTTCACCATGGTTCCAAGAACAATCAAATACCTCTAACAAAAGTATTAGAAGAATTGCACCAGCCTGTTATTTTACTATGAATGCTTGCATTGGTATCTCTTTTCAATGTTATAATGTGTGGTATACTCACGTTTGACAAAGAATATTGGAAGAGAAAGTCCTCTATGGTTATTGGGATCGTCCTCCCGGGAAAGAACTTGACAGGTCATATAGCTCCAGAAGAATTGAATCCCACAACCTTGACTGAATTTGTGGCTCGATCATGACTCTTTGAATAGCCCGATAACTGATTTTAGTACATTGAATTAGTTACAAAGCTATATTAGAAGCCCGTAGATAGATTTGAGTTGCTACAACCTATAAGGCAATTGCGAGACATTCAAGAACAATTGGCGCATAAGGCATACGAATTCCAAGATGGTTTTGAGGGTTTTCCAATGCAGCCATCAACAATCTTTTTAGAACCAACACCCCAAGAGTATTTGCACAAAGACAAAATGCAAAGTGAGTGGTTCATTATGGTCCTACTTGTTCCAGTCCGACATCCAGGTTGCCTACTTGATCTATTTTTGAAAAAGCATCACTTAATGTAAGGCATTGTGCACATCGCTTGTTAGAGCTTTCATCTTCAATTGAAAAGCCATTGTTGGTTCTCTTTGGCTTGGAGTATGCCTATGTTATGGTTAGGCTGAAAGAGGAAATAAGTACAAATTTACTAACTAGAAATAGATCAACTCTAGAGATCAATTTTTGGGAAGCTCCGTCCTCAAAGATGGACCTTCATTAGCAAATGCTGATAGTATTGTTTGGGATGATGGAAGTGAAAATTTAAAAAATGCTGCAATTGATGGTGATCATCCTTCAGGTGTCAGTGAAAGAGGGTTCCCCAATGAGTTGGCTGATCTGAATCAAATTGGAAAATTGAAGCATGTGTCTGAGTATCTTGGTGGTTTCAAGTGGGAGCTACCCAAAAATCACAAAAATGGAGGACTACCATATTGCTTGGATTGGCCAGGAAGGTCCAACTTTTGCAAATGTCATGCTTACATGCAATGCATGTGGACTAGATATGATCCTGTATCCAAACCTTTGGTGAGAGATATTCCAAGCTAGAATAAGGATTGAAAACATAGGTATTATCTTGTAGAGCGAGCAAAAGATGTAGACATTGTTGGTACACTTGGTATTGTTGGCCATCAAGAAGCTATTTGTCAGCTGAAGAAACTAATTAAGGAAGAAATTTATCATCTTATTCCCACAAACAACCTTTCCATTGGCTTGAAGGAGGAGGTATTACACTTATAACGCCAACTCCATCTTTTGTACAAATGTTATAATGAGACCATAAAAGAGAGACAGTTCCTATATTTTAGTTTTATAATAGGCTTTAAAGAATCAATTACAAAAACTGAAAAGGCAAAAGATGAATGTTTAAAAAAATATATAATTGCAAGAATTCCAGAGGCTGTGTACTCTTGGATCTCTTGGTGGAAGTGGAGTGAAAATCTGAAACATTGGGTTCATTGATAATTCTGGGTGTTTTGTTATTTTCTTATGTTAATCACAATTTTGTCCATGCTGCTTTCTTATGCATATTCGTTGTGGATGTGACTAGGTTATGAACTTTGGGGCATGTGTAATTACTCTACCTTAGAAAGTTGCTTTCGTAATTCCATTTCCATGTTATGGGTGTTAAAAGGAGTGAACTTTGTGTCATTTTTTCATTTTTCCCCCAATTTATAAATCTGTAATTAGCATCTGCAACATGCCGATGCTCAGGTGTTAGTTAACTTTTTCTGCTTTCTGATTAAAAGCATACCTCAAAAATCCCAAAATCACATCATAAGAGGGAATTGTACCTCTAAAATTCAGAGGAAAGTTGCCCATTCAATGACAACTTCTCCAACTGTTACTTACTAGTTGTCTTCGATCTCGGGCACAGTGAGTCATTTCTAAGGTTATTTTGGGAAGGCAACTCTATAAACTAACAATACAGATTGTAGACATGACTGTACAATTCTTGAGATATGTGTCGGCCATACAAGATGGTAGCTATGTCTGTATGTGATGGAATGTTGTGCCCATACGTGGAATTGTCCCATCGGTATGTGATGGAATTTTATCTGTACACAATAAAATTGTTGTACGATAATGACTCCTTGGACGAAATTCTACAAGTGTCGTACAGTGACTGACAAACGCAGACAATGAAACTGTCGTATGGTAAAATGGAGATGGAAATGTTGTACGATACACAAAGGCCGTACATGAGGACTCACGAGCTGCAGAACAGGATAAAGAATGCAGCCAAGACGTTGTACGTGGGACCAAGGGTTACTCCGTACGGTGTCGTAAGAAAGAAAAGGCGTGGTATGGGTGCCCTATGAAATGCCGTACAAAATGTTTCATACGACATGTAACTTGCTAGGACTGTAAGCCAAAGGGAGTAAATTGTTTCCGTGGAATCCCTATGGTTTGTTTTCTCCAACTTGTGAGTGATGCCAAATTCGTTCTCTTCTTTCATCTCCTTACTACCAAGTGCCTGCCAAGATAAAAACAAGCATAACCAGGCCGAGTGTGGGATTTATAAATTTGCCCAGAATATGAATTAAACAATGGCCTCTGCATAGTCCTCATTATTTTTTGTTCTCTATTTTAAATCTCCCTACTGTCAGATGGTATTTTTTTTTCCATTTTCCATCTCCATACTGTCAGATGGTATTTGTTTCTTTCCATTTTCCATCTACATACTGTCAGATGTATTGTCCATAACTTTGCACACTTTCATCGATTTCTCTTTACCATGAGTTGTAGCTTTAAGAAAATTACACGTTGGTTGAAATATCTCATAGCCCTCAATTTGTAAATGGAATAGTCCGTTGAGAGAGCTTTGTCTCATCCTCCGAGCATCTTCCAAGTTCAAACACCCCTTCATCATTGGGTTCCATTGTCGTTCCTCCATCCTGAACTCTCTGCACTCAGACTTTTAGTTCGATGCCTACTCCTGGTTCCTATAATGTCCCCTTTCTCAAATAGAATTTTATAATAAATAAATAAAAATAATTAATTAAGGAATAATAATAATAAATTATAGACAACAACTTACAACACAATGGTAAAGTTGCGAGCCTCTAATTTGAGAGGTCTTGGGCTCGAATTTACTTAATCTTAACAAATACTAATAATTAAATCAGCAAATAACAGTAATTAAATCTTGGCTTCAGCCCATTACCCATAAAAATAAATTATATTGTAATTTATTATTAAATTAGTTATATTGTGAACATAATAATAATGAAATAATATAATATATATAATATGATATAATATTATATATGAACACTAATATTATGATCTATTATTAAATATAATAATAATACCATAATAATGAATAAATAAAATTATAATATAATATAAATTAATAAGATATAATATAATATAATCATATAAAATATACCAATCAAAAAAAATATACATAACAAATAGAAAATACATAGCAAACTTAAACATAACATATATATAAATGTCAGAAGGACACAACTTTAGGAAGTTTTATAAAGGGGGGAAGATAACCGTATTATATGATGGATGGGGAAAACAAAAAAATTAGGGAAGGGAATGAGATTTATAATAAGCAATGGGAGATTTTCGGAAACCTGCAAACCAATAAAATCAAGGATCGGGATTATTATCCTCAGAAAAAGGATTTAATAATCCATTCAACCCTTTATTTTCCAGTCAGTGACTAAATAGTATAGCACCAGCATTAGACAAATCTTGGACATGTCAGCAAAAAACCCAATCAGCATTCAATGACACATTGGCAAATTCCTGAAGTCATACTTACTCATCATTGGTGGAATACAAAACATAAAGGGAAATTGGAATAAGATGATATCGGATCAATATGGGAAGACATAAATATATGAATTATGGTTAATCTGTAGGCCAACATGTAACTAAGAGAAGAGCAGAGATAATGTGAGAAAGAATCCAATAATCAAATGATTGAACGAATCGTATGAATAAAACTCATAAAGTATCGATCCAAGAATATAATAATGCAATTGGTCTTTAAAGAAAGGTTGGCAACTGATAAAAGCAAAATAATAGAAGTTGTTAAAGACAAATAGAGATTAGTGAATTAATCTGGACGATATACATGATTAATAAATTAAGGCTGTCATTTTCTAAAAGGGTGTGATTTACAAAGGTAGCATCCCACAGTCATATGCATTCGTGACTTATTAAAAAGTAGATTAAAATTCCAAAATCAAGGAATGAACATTTATATATCCATTCAGCATTCAAAATACAATCAGCACCTAAACTTCCATTCAGCAATTTTATACCCAATTAGGAATTAAATCAGTATACAGTCAGCAAAATACCATACAAAGAGAAGGTGGATGATGTCTGTATCCAAGTATAATCAGCAAGGGGAATTACTAAAACCCTGATCAAATCAGCATCTTAGATCTTGAACAATCAGCAATTACCTCACAGGGATAAAGGAGCTTACGTCTGCAATCAGGGGGTTGATATCATCGACAACAAAATTCCTTAAGAAATTTATACCAAGAGTTATTGCAGATCAGATTCAAGGATTATATGAATAGAATATATTTCCATTACAGCAATAGAATTTATTCATCAGTAATCTATTATTTGTTTAAATTTAGAGGGAAGGAATTGTTCTTAGTGGAATTCAGAGAAACTTTCTAATTTGATACTTCTTTTTGTAAGAAGATAGTCTCAGTATATGTAACAGATCAGACTTAGTTGACAACTAAGTAAAGGCTACAACCAACCTAGGAGGTGGGGACATTGCAACTCCTCAAGTTGATGACATAATTCCTCGCGTCTCTCTCGATGGAGACTGTGTTCTTCCAATTGTGGTTTGCTTTCGTCGTGATCTGCCAACCCCTTCCCAAGAGGGTGTGTACGCCTTCTTTTCCAGCGGAATGACAACAAAATCTACAAAGAAATGTTGAGTGCCAATATTGACCTTTTGCGCCATGAGTGTCCCAACTGGTTTGGTGGCATGTAGTCGACCCCTACCAGATGGAAGGTTGGCGGCCAAAGTGTTGGCTTGCCGAGCGCCTTCATGTCTCCTCCGGTATCACATTCACACTAGAGCCGCCGTCAACAATGGTGTTTGTCAACTTTTGTCTCATTATTTCCATCTCAACAACGACAGTCTTCCTTCCGATGCCCACCGTCAGCAACATCGGGTTAGTGGCTAGGATGTCCGTTGGCTGGTCATGCTCCTTGCTAAGTGTGTTGTTACCAACTATGTTGGTAATGGCCATTTGTAGTTTTGGCATGATTTGCAGAAGGTTGGATACCCATACGGGTACATTGGCTTGCAACATTTGTCTCATGATAGCTTTCTCGGTCTTCGATCGCAATGGAGTACTAGTGGCATCATTCATGGCTCTTCTCTCCTCCGCCATTGCCTATTCAACTTCATCCTTCGCTTCTCGAAGTCATTCCTTCTTTGTACGGGGGTTGAGGTATGTTGCCTTCTTTGTTTGGAGTTTGGTGATCGCCGATACTTCCTCCTTTGGGTCTTTTACGTCTAGTATATTTACTCCCTTTTGTTTTGGGCAGTCGGTGTCCGCATGGTTCCCTGGACCACACCACTTGCGCAACAAACTCCCATTGTTCTGCCTGGTCTAACAAACTTGTGCGAAGTGACCCCACTCGCTACATTGTTAGCAGTGTATAATAGGACATCCTCTAGAGTTGTATTGTATTTGATTCCACCATTGATTTCCATAACTACTTATGGATACATTTTGTGGTTTCGATGGAGTGGACTCTCCCTTTGTGAGGTGCACTTGTGTACTTCTAGTGTTTAAATTATATGGACACTCCTTTATTGAATGACCCATCACTTGGCAAATCTCGTAGAACATCATTTTAGGACAATTACCTTTCGTACGCCCCTCAATTTTGCAGTAAGTACACCATAGCTCATTACTTTCTTTATTAGTTTCTTTCTCAGCCTTCAAATCGTTCATCATTCTCATCATATCCTACCGTAGGGACTGGACTTTTGTCAATTCATAATTGCTACTACCCTTGATGCTATCGTCATCGTCCGTCTTCCTTTTCACTAGGTAGGATGTCTTTTTTTCTCTCAATGTCCATCACTCGATCATAGGCATCGACATACAAGGATGGAGGTACCGCCTTCATCTTTTTGCGCAATGAGGGAATTGGCCCTCTCAATGAACCAACTCTTCTTCAACCTGTCGGCTGGCTGATTCTCCAACTTTTAGCAATTCCTTGAGCCTATGATTGTAAGCCCATACATTCTCATTCTTCCCTTGTTTGGTATTATAAATTTCGGCAACAATATCATTGGTCTTGTTGTAGTTTAAAATTAGCCATGAATGCCCTCTTGAGCACCTCCCAAGAGGATATGGATGAAGCATCCAATTCTACGAACCAGTTGATGGCTGTGCCTTGTAGAGTTTCTGGAAACGCTCTCAGCCAATAGTCCTTGTCAACCTGACTATTTTCTACCCAGATAGTCTCGCACGTCTTCGAGTGCCTCGTAGGATCTTCTGATCCATTTCTCATGAACTTCAGCAGTTTCTGCCAATCCACATTTGGACTTGTCGAAGGAGTCACCATCTTTCTCGCTTGCTCCCTTGTGCATCGGACCTAGGTGGACTGTTTTGACCGCTACATTCCGGCGTTTTCCCTACACTCTCGGCCATGCGCGCATCGTCTACAAAATTATTCAAATTGTAAGTATGGTTTACTGTACATATCTTTTGGTGTGTTTGAAGTTTAAACCATTTTAGTTTTTATTTCTAATAAAGTCAGCCTCACATGGTTTTTCCACTTCAAAAATGCTGGTGGTTAGTGAATACCAATTTTCTTCTGTCTGTAGTTTTAGTCTGTTTCGTCAGGTCTCAGGGAGTTCCTGCTTTTAATTTGAAGAACATTTCTACCATATGAACTGTTCTGTTTAAAGTTTTATCATAAGGGGAAAAAAGGATGCTAACAATATGTAATAACGAAAGGTATAAAATTTCATTTGTCCCATCCATTATTGATGACACTTTATGCTTATTATAATTTCGCTGAGTTCTGCTAATTGCTCAATTCCCAAGGAAGACTCATCAGATGTTTGAAAAGGAATAATGTTATTAAAGGTGCACTCTTCCATAAATACAAAACTGTTCTTGTAACTCTTGTTGGCGATACCAATGTTAGGAACCTCACTATTCATTGAAAATATTTTTATACATCCCCGTTGGCCATACTGAATCAAATGCACCTATATGCATGTCAGTTAGTCTTAGTGTTTCCAGGCGCGCTTATTTATATATTTAGCATGTTTATGTGAGTCAAATTCCTGCGTGATTGCTTCAGGTGTGTGCCTGATCATGAATTGTTTTACAACATAAAAGTATGCCTCTCAAGTTCTCATCAGAATCTAGAATTTTGAATGGCAAATCCTGCTTTGCTCATTCACAGGCACGCACTTGGACATAAAAGTGTAGAACTTTATTTTTAAAAATTGCCTTCTACCCTTCTGAGGTGTGCTCCATGATATCTTAGTAGCAATTTTTGTCTTGAGAATTCTCCTGCTTTATGCATGTGTATACCTGAAGCATGGGTTTTGATTCTTTCATAACTGGAAATTCATATACTGTCTGTAGGTTACATGCCCCACAGACCAGAAAGTTTTGAATTTTGAAATTTCTGGATGTACACAGCACTGCACCTATACAAGTTTTAATCCTTTTCACTTTCTTCTTTGCAGCCATTCAACTAAGCCTTAATAACATCTTTATCTTTTTCCTTATATGCCATGAGGTGTTTTAGAAATTCTTGATTACTGACAGAAAAGATTCCCACAAGAGAAGACAAAACCATGTAGGCAAGCAAAACAAAACGTCTGATACACAATTCATTAGTGTTGAAAATTCAAGGGTTTAGCTGAAAAGTCTTGACACATTATACAAATTTCCTATGGGTACGACAAAATTTAACCTGAAAATGATAGGCAGAAACCTTGAGGTTGAATGCTATATACCATGTTTTTTGGGGGGAATAATAAGCCATGATTTTTTATGTCTCTTCAGGTTGGGAACCCATCAGGCGCTGCAGCTGCTGCTGCAATCAAAGTAGCAAAAAGGAAAGAGAACACGGGCAAGTTACTCGCAGTAAGTTTTCATAGAATTTATTTTATAAGTTTGGATGTGAGTTGAAAAGCTAAAATAGGTTAAAGATAATCACAGGTAATCTGCATCAATGTTTGTGGACTTTAGAGTATTGTTTTAGAGTTTGATTTTTAAATGAAACATATCTTAGAACAGGTAATTACTATTTAAAATATAAATCTAAGATCAAATGTCCAGATATCAATAGGATCTTTCACCTACAAAATTCTTCTTGAACCAATGGTGATTGTTTGTATTGGGTTTATTTTTAATTCTATGAAGGAAACACAAATTTTAAACCAATGTTTAATGGTCTGCATCCTTTCATTTGCAATCGGGGCATCTTCACAAATATAATGCCATATCATATGCAAAAACATTAGGAAGCTGGTATCCTAATATTTGGTTTAAACTTTATTCTTCTACTTGTAGATTTTGACTAAATACAGTTATTTCATAAAACAACACAAATATCTAGAACAAGACAAGGCAATATGAAAGAAAGGCAGTATGTAGGCCATGCAAATATATCAAGAATATTAAGTACTAAAAATATATGGTTAATGACAGACAAATTAGTTCGCATGTCAATTTTAATTTTTGTTCATAAATATGAGTATCTGTTGTGCGGGTTACTCAAATTAATGGGAAAAGCGACGTGTAATACAAATGAGCCATTTCCATTAGGCGATGTGTGAGAAACAACATGACTTTATTACAAAATGTCAAAATATAAACTTATTTTTGGACAAAATCTAAGAAAATCAAAATTGTTTCATAGAATTTAAAGTTGTGATAAAATTTTAAGAGCCACCTTCACACAGCCCACCAAAGCTGAAGTCATACAATAGTCTTAAACTTTGAAGCAACAACCTCTAGCAAGGAACAAACCTGTATACAATTGATAGACTAATCAGAGCAGCTTTGATTGTAACACAGCTGCCAGATTTTTTCATTTTCTATCCTTGGTGCAAAAAACAATAAAGATGTTTCTTTTTGTGCTGCATGTTTCCAGCAACTAGTATCACTGTTGTTTAATGATTCTTGTGTAAACTTTCAAGACACTTTTGTTACAGCAAAATTATTTTCCCATTATGAAATGGTTGAGTTTTGCAATTTTCCTTATTAACTAGTTATTTGGGCTTTACTTGACCATTGTGGATATTACCTTTTGCTCGATGTTGTCCACCTTGTTTCTTTCAATAGCAAAGGAACTGTAGATGGAGATAAAAATGGCAAATACGTAGGACTAGATTGATTGCTCGACGATATGAATTTGTGCATGCGCATGAGAATCTGTTTTTTTCTAGAGAATTAATTTTCTTATGTGGATTGGCTATTGCAGGTTGTGTTTCCAAATTGACAAAACTTTCGAAAACTATCTTTCTATAGAGCAGAAAAAGCAGAAAATTCGGCTTGCAATTTTTCAATAAAATTTTGTTTATTGTGAGTACCCATAAAAAGGCTAAGTAATGTGGTGTAGTTAGAGTGGACTGATAATAAAAATCAGAAGTGTAAAATAAAATAAAAATCGAGCATCAAATATGGCATGTAGATCATGTCATTGTATACTTTCATTTTCATGGGCAATTTTGATGAGACGATATAATCAATTAGTATTATTCCTCTATTATTCCCATTTGTCTACATCTTTGAAATGTAGTAGAGACTGGTGAAGTTGCATGTAGTCTTGATGATAAATAGAAATTATTTATGGTTGTATGGCATGTCATCAAGAGGACTAGTACACTTATGTTACGACTTGTATTTTTCGTTTTACACATGATAAATGAATAAATGACAGACTTTTATGAGTAATAAACATACTGATATCTTTGTAGCTTATTTGTTTAGTGTGTTCTGTTTGTGATCTCTTTTTCTATGTTACATTTGAGGTGTTATACTACATATCTACAATGACAGTCATATAAATGGATAAGTGTGCATATAAGGATTTTCTTGCTATATTTTTGATGGCATTTCTGTTAGGAATAACAGTCCACAAGACAACTGAGAGGGGGGGTGAATCAGGTGTGATATAGATTATTAAACTTTAAACTTTATAAACCAAAACTGTAATGTAGATGATAGCACAGTAAATGCAAACACAATAACACAATGCTTATTGTCAAGGAAACCTTGTTAAAGGTAAAACCCCGGTGGGAACTAGCACCCACAAATAATGTATTGAGAGTATAGTATCCCTGTTAAAAGATTTAGCCCTGTTAGGATCTTATTACAACATTACAGTACACAGTCCCTGTTAGGAGACAAACCCTATTAGGAGTCAAGAAAAGTAGTAGGCTCACTGCCCAAAGAAGGTTAAAGCCACCCTCAAGGATTTACAATCCGAACAAGTGTATATAGGAATATACAATCCAGTGAACTGTTTGATAGCAACTGTCTTTGCTTGGTTAGTTCCAATGAAGTGTTCTTATCACAAACTCTGCTCTACATCCATCAGCAAACAAGCCTCACAGCTTTCACTTCTCTTCCACTACCACACACTACTACATCTTTCCGAAAGAAAAGATCACTCATATATACCCTATTACAATAATTTATTAGGTCGGCCAATTAAGCTTTCCTAATATAGAAATAATTAATTAGGTCAGCCAAATAGGCTTTCCCAATACACAAATAATTAAATAACCCCTTGCTAAGATACACACGGTACCTATAACAAGTAAACATCATTTACAATCCATCAGTTATACTTCCAACTCCGCAATCCACGCTCACAATTCATATTACACGCTACATGTCTGAAGTCGGCCACCAAATAGGTCTCCTTCAGAATACAAGCCACAATTGATGTCACCAGAATGCTCACATCAATCGAACACAACCCAATATTCCATAGTATGTCTACAGTCCTCTAGTAAGCTCGCATCACCTGAAATATCTTCACCAGTAAGATATACCCGAAACACAGAGACTTGCTCTATCAAGCATCACAATTACAGTCTAGAAACCAGTCTTCACCAAATCAACTGTAACAACCACAATATGTAACATAAAACCAAGTGACCTTAGGAATAAGGTCAACACACATCCTTCTTCATATAACCAACTTTGATCGTTCTGAAACAGCCGTACAGTATTCGTACACTTCTGCCAGTCAAGTAACCAGCATGTTCTGTCCACAGAAACATATGTTGACATCAGTGACAAAACATGAATATCAACATGATCAATACCCAAAATTGATATTATCCAACAATCTCCCCCTTTGGCATTGATGACGACAAACGGGAAAATCCAACAACCCAAAATCAAGTCAAAAAATACTTTCTCCTCTCAATACAATCTTCTCAATATCCTCAACGCAAATCTCCCCAAAACAGTAGGGATTTTCACATAGATTCCTTCCCCCTTTGGCAACAATGGCAAAGGGTGCCATAACTCATCTGTAATCTTCTGTAGCTTTTTCAAATCTTCATGTCCAACAGCCAGGTGCAAGATCACCCAAATGTGCTCTAGTGTTTCTTCGATCACTCCCCCTTAGGAGTAGATCCATACATCAAGTTCAAAAAATGAAATAGCTCTGAAAGCCACTGGACTGATGCATACTAGCATCAATCAATAATCACAAGGAGGGGCTCTGACCCTAAGCATGCTTCTGAGATACTCAAAAGCATCTTTTGGCAAAGGTTTTGTAAATATATCTTCTATATGTTCCTTTGTGTTAATATATTCTAGTTTAATATTTCTTTATTACCTTCTCCTTCAAGAAATGATACTTAATAGAAATATGTTTAGTCTTTGAATGCATCACAGGATTCTTCGACATATTCAGTGTGCTGGTGTTATCACAATGGATGACCACTGGCTCTTCAAAAATTATTCGAATGTCCTTCAACAGTTGTTTCATCTAAACAACTTGTGTGCAATTTATTGTAGCAACAACATACTCTGATTCAGCAGTAGATTGAGCAATAGAGTTCTGCTTCTTGCTTAACCAAGAAACCAACCTTTTCCCAAGGAAAAATGCACCACCACTAGTACTATTTCTGTCATCCACATTACCTACCCAATCAACATCAGTATAAGACTGTAAAATAAAATTATCTGATTTTTCATACTATAATCCATATTCTGTTGTTCCTTTCAAATATCTGAAAATTCTTTTCATAGCAGGAAGATGTGTCTCTTTAGGATCTGGTTGATACCTTGCCACAATACCAACTGCATTGGTAATATCTGGTCTAGTGTGAGTTAGATATTGTAGACCACCAATCATAGATCTATACTTTGAGTCTCATCATTACTAGTCACTTTATGTCCAGTCACCATAGGTGTTCCAACAGGTTTACAATCTTCCATTCCAAATTTCTTTAACATTTCCTTAAGATACTTAGTCTGAGATATAAAAATGACATTCTTACTCTGACTAATTTGCAAACCAAGAAAAAATTTCATTTCACCAATCATTGACATCTCAAATTCATTTTCCATTTCTTTAGAGAACTTCTTACTCATCTAATCATTGCCTCCAAAAATGATATCATCAACAAAAACTTCTATGATTAAGATTCCATCTTCATCAGTTCTTAAATATAAATTACTGTTTGCATTGCCTTTTCTGAAACCAAGACGAAGTAGATACTTGTCCAGTCTTGCATACCATGCTCTAGGTGCTTGTTTCAGTCTATACAGTGCTTTCTTCAGCTTATAAGCCATGTCTTCATCCTCTGTCAAAGGAAAACCATCAGGTTGCTCAATGTAAACTTCTTCTTCTAGATCTCCGTTCAAGAATGCTGATTTCACATCCATCTGATATACTTTAAAGTCTTTATGTGCAGCATAAGCAAGAAATAATCTCACAGCTTCCAATCTAGCAATATGAGTAAATGTTTCTTCATAGCCTATGCCTTCTTGTTGTGAGCAGCCTTTACATACCAGTCTAGCATTGTTTCTTACCACTGTCCCTTCTTGATCCATCTTATTTTTGAAAACCCATTTTGTACCTATCACATTTTTGTTCTTAAGTCTTGGAACCAATTCCCAAGTATTGTTTTTCTTTATCTGTTCAAGTTCTTCCATAGCTTTAGTCCAAGATTCATCTCTACATGCTTCATCAGTAGTCTTTGGCTCAATTTGAGAAAGCAAACAAATTTCATCTCTAATTCTAGCTCTAGTCATCATACCTTTATTTGCATCACCAATAATTTGATCTTCGGGATGGTTCTTCTTAACATACCTCGGAGTCTTTGAAGTCTCAGTAACTTCAATCATTCATCTTCAATTTCATTTTCAACCATCAAAGGTTGTCTAGGCTCAGTAGTGACCTCTTTCATCTCTGTAGTCTGACCACAGTCATACATTCTTTCTTGAATATTAAACATTTCATCTATCCTCACATTGGCGCTTTCAATCAATTTCCTCAATCTCAGATTGAAACATTTATATGCTTTACTCTTAGTAGAATAACCAAGAAAAATTTCTTCATCACTTCTAGCATCAAATTTCCCTATCTCATCATCTCTTTTGATATAACATTTACTTCCAAATATTTTGAAATATTTTACAGTAGATGTATGATCAAACCATAATTCATAAGGAGTCTTACTTGTACCTTCTCTAATCTGAATTCTGTTCAAGGTGTACACAGCAGTGCCAACTGCTTCTCTGCAATGAACATGTGACACATTTCCTTCCAACAACATAGTCCTAGCAGCTTCTAATATAGTTATGTTTCTTCGCTCTGCAATCCCATTCTGTTGTGGAGTTCTAGGAGCTGATGTCTGTCTATATATTCCATGTTCTTCACAATAGGTATTAAATAAGTCTGATGTTAACTCTCCACCTCTGTCTGATCTCAAACATTTTATCTTCAAACCAGATGTAATGACCCAAACCGGGTCTTTCCCTCGTTTTCACAAAAATATCTCATACAGATTTAAACATTTAAACACATGTAATAAACCATTGATTCGATAACAATAGAACAACAAATATCCCAACAAACCCTCAACAAATAATATTGCGTAATACAACAGCAATACAATAATAATGAGATTTCCGCAATTCAAAGCTGAACTCAACATGCAACAGAATGACAATCAACAGAAAATAACTTGTGAATACAATGACGAACTTTGCTGTGAATCTGCACCGTAGACGAACTGGAGCTACGTCCAATCCACCTCTGAGCCAAAAGGGTTTTCGTCCTGAAGGCTGAATTCGAAAGCTGAAAGCTTCCTGATATCTCCAAGAGATAAAAATAATATTAAAAAACTAAGCATATCTCAGAATGAGCCTTCAATCCTTCTTTTAAAGCAATGGCTGTGACTTTTCAATTTCCCTTCCCTGTCTTTTCATATTCTCACTTAAAGTCACTTTTTAAATCAATATAACCGTTGGTTATAAAGTGACATAATAAAATAAAGTGAGGAATCTTCTGGCATTAATACAGAGGACCAAACGAACTCGGATGGAGACGTATGATAGTTTGCCGGAAAGTTCTCGGCGAGATGCTCCGAGTCCACTATTGAAATGCCAGGAACACTGAGTTCTTCCTACTCACTATAAATAGTAAGCACCTTGGAAACCCTGTGGAAACTGATCCGATTGGCCTGAAAGTGAAAAAACCTAGGCCAAACACCCCTCTGATCCTCTGCCAAACCTTGGTTAGCCCACCAGACCATGATGAAAAGGCTAACTATAAGGCACGAGATAATGTGCTCAAAGGGGACATTACAAATCATCCCTTCCCGGAGATTGGTTGCCCTCAAGTAATCACTATCTGCATGTTGCGATCATAATACCTGGATCCCAAACCAATCTCAGGGAACCTGCTCGACCACCCTGTCGTGTGAAACTGAAACATATATTATGCCCTGACCTATGAAGCCATTCACACAACAACAAAACAACAACTAGTCTAATGTTAGGATCCCAAATCATTGCAGGACCAGTCATACCAAACTGCCCTATGTCGCCATCATCTGTGAGAAAGTCCTCAACCCAACTGAGAACCTCACAGCAATTGAGATCACTGGCTCCTCAACGGTCAGATGCAGGGAGAAACCAAACCTCACAACAATTGACTCCCTGAACAAATACCAACCGCAAATATGTCCCTCCTGGATCCCATAAGCAAAAGAGCCATCCAGCTCCCCAGCTGGCTGAAAAATCTTGAGGCCTGATGCCCCTAGTAAGTGAATCACCATAAATGTCCAACTGTCATAACACTGCCCCTCTGATCTGTCGCCCGAACAGGAAACTGTACTGAAGAGGCAAGATACGCAGACTATCGGACGAGGCTTCCATCTGCAAGCTAGGAAGTCTACCAAACCAATCACTCACCCCACACCTCTGCAATAATCGGAAAAGAAAGTTCTCCGTAGGTGGGCTGAACGGAAAACCAAATGCATCCCATATAATGTGGCCAACATGTGTTGCACTAACCAACTCTATTGGAATTCCTAAATTAGCATAAGGATTCCATAATGGTCTCTCAATACCATAAGTACTGGATGAATCAATATGATAGTGTAGAGGAGCCGCGGCTGTGTGGAAAGAGGAACGATCCAAGGGATGCTCGCCAAAACGAGACATCTCACCATTAACAAGAGATAGTGCACAGAAAGGCACATCACCCATCGTGCCACAAGACACAACTTCCCATCTTGGACTGCTGGTGTAAAAACCACACTACACAACAACTGAGCTCATCTCGCTACTCCAACCGGGTGACCAAGATTCACCTCTAACAGCTGACCCTGGGTCCCAAATTCTGTAATCGTCCTCATCATCGTCATGGGGATAGGAAATACCTTCCTCATCTAGCTCGAAGAAAGGATTATCAAATATCAAATCAGTATCCATCTCAAACAAGAAATTGTCGATCACCTGAAAGTTATCCAACTCATAAAGAAACTCTAGATGGTCCAAAGATCTTTTGGGACGACTATCCAAATCATAGGTTTTTTGTATGCTATCGAGTTCCTGAATCACCTCCTAAAAGAATTCAGACCTTTCCCTGTCATCCTGTTCCCTATATTGACTAGTGGCAACAATCTGATTTCTTGCTTCCTGAAGAGCAAGACGTGTGTGTTTCAATGTTTCCTGAGCAACATTAAGCTCTCTGTTGAGCTTATTAACCTCGTCACCTTTTCCCCTCAACTGCTCAGCATAATTTACAACAACTTGTAACAAGTAGTCATGATCTGAAAGTAAACATAGATATTCTGATTTCCAATCCTCAAATGTTGTTTTAACCCCCTGTAAATTTGTAACTTCAGGT
Organism: Thuja plicata; assembly: GCA_018584345.1. Lineage (NCBI taxonomy): Eukaryota > Viridiplantae > Streptophyta > Pinopsida > Cupressales > Cupressaceae > Thuja > Thuja plicata. The sequence goes on along the minus strand of MU224357.1, from coordinate 179,562 downwards.
CCAATCCTTATACCACCTTGTTCTGCCTCTATCTGAGCTTTCCTGTAAAGGTCCTCAATGGTCTGGTGAGTTCTATCATGGTGAATAAGAGCTGCAGTAATAGCATCGTTATTGACTTTCAACTGACCCTTCAAGGCATGCTTCTCATCATTGTCATTTTGGGATGTATTATCTAATGGATCATCCAAATCAGCATTATGCATACGCAATGTGCTGCTATAGAAATCACATGATTCCTCATATTCTGAAACATATATATTTGCTACCTTTTCTTTGGCCTCTCCTTCATGCAGGGGTTCAATATTTGTTTTGCAATCTCCTACTTCAGTGTCAACCTCATAAATCTTTTCTTCAATAACTGACTTAGTTTTTTGTTCACTTATAGATTGAGTAATGATAGTTGGAAACTCTTCATATAAATTTCTACACCTATCTTGTGCAAGTAGATCTCAAGCCAAATCATGATACCGCTTCTTTGCCATTAAAGTCTTGTGTTGTAGCTTTGGATGAAAGTCCATGAACTAGAGAAGGTTAAATCCCCCTGAACCTGTGGAGGAAGCGTGTTATATTCCTCATACATGCCGAGTATTTCTGTCCTTTCATCAGGCTATGAAATCTAGGCTAACTGTTGCTGTACCCTAGCAAGATCCTTCAAGACTTTTTCCCAACTCCGCGTCTTCCCCATAGCTAGAAAACTACTACTCTGTAGGTGAATGTTCAGACTTACACTGCTCAAAATCTTCAGATTAACTGGTCACTGTCAAGGACAAGGCTCCACTCTCAGGGAATGAATTGCTAGCACCTCCCAGAAGTTTCACAACTCCTTCCTGATACCACTGTTCTACTGAAATTTGTTAGACAGTTTGCTATCTCTGTATTGATCTCTGTTGGCTGTTAATAAAATCAGACTGCAAAATAATGTGTCATATGGGCACAACCATTACAATCGTCCTATCCTTAATTTGAATATGTCTATAACATAGAAAGCTCAGAGGATGAGGATAAGAATATAATCTAAACACAAACTATTTGCATGATAGATTACAAACTGCAACAGCTGCCAATTCCAGAATAAGGAGGATCGAGTATATCTGCCAACCTCATGCCATCCCAAGTAATACCATATCCTTTCTATATATCTTCAGTTGTCCACATATAATTTCAGGAATAAGGAAGAGGTCAAGTCTGAGAATGGAGTGCATGGAAGTCTCACTGCACCCACACGGTTCTATATATTCTAGTGTCCGCAACTCTTGCTGCTGACAGAGACCATGTGAAGTCTTTGGAGATATGGCTTCCTTTTTCCTGCACAATATTATGGAAACCTGTGTAGTTCCACGCTAGACTGTAGAGGTGTGCAACCACGACTAAACTACCACATCTAGCATAAAATTGTTTCAACAACAGTCATCCCCATTTCCAGAACTTTGTTCGATTAAATATTTGATTTCATGCACATAATTCTTAACTGCAATTCTGCTCTTTTCTCTAGTTTCTTCCCGACGACTATCTGAAGTTTTACTTATTTGGACTGTTGGAACTGATAAATGCCTGGAATGTTTGCTGATAATATATATATATTCTTGTTTTCTTATATTTATATATGTTCAGTTCCACACAAGAGTACACTGAAAGAGTACCAATCATATCACGTTTCTACTGCTGGGTTTGATATTCCCAGAAATTCAAACAATAACAGTTTATTAGAAGTCATGCACACTCACGGCAAGTTTCTTATGAATCTCAAATTAACAGTAATATATCTCATGCCACAACTACACATTCCGATTTCAGATGTATATTCAATCATGCATACATGTATTAGGAAACACTGAGAATCAGTAATGACTTATGCACCTGTCAGCGTTATCACCCAACTGTAGTGTATTGTGGTGCCTTCCGCGAACACTGGATGATAGTCTGATCGCAATGGTTGGGGGAAGTTCAGACTTGATATAGTTTGGACGGTGGCTTAGGAGAAACCGTGTTTGGACCAAAACAACTTCACGTGTAGTTACTTCACTTCCATGCTCACTCTTGTCCATGGTGATCTCGGTAAGCTGCGTGTATCTTGCTAAGGTGTTACCCGTTGCTATTATTAGCGTTTCCAAAAAGTAATCTTAATAATAGACAGGCAGCGTTGAAGGCTGTTGGTGCCTCTATCTTCTTCCTCCGATGCTGAGGTGTCGTGTGCCAGCAGTTGAAGTCCAATGCCGCGGATTCCAATAGTCGGGATTCAATGCGATGTATGGCACTGTGTGAAGCCGTGAGGGAGGCATGGTATTCACCCTGGTTGTCTTGCAAGTAAATGTCTTGCTTGGTTATATAGCATTTACAAACAAGCTGGAGTCTTCAGAATGCCGTCAATACTCAACCTGGGATCTCTGTGCATTAACTGCGGCTCAACACTCTAGTATGACAGTGACCCTCATCAAATGCTGAAGCGAATACGTTCCACCTTGCTTGTGACTCCTGTATACGTCTTCCACCAGTATCTCGATTGCCAGTGTTTCCGTCTCCAACTGGGAATGCTATCACACGTTGCACTATAACACCCGATAACCCAAATCCAAGGTAAAGAATAAACGAAGTTGTTGGACGTCAATGAGTCATTATTTAACCAGTCTGCGGTAGTCTCACAATGTGGAACTCCTACTCGAGCTGGAACATACCTGTGTAATAAATCCTCCTATTGCTTGCTGACTATAGTATGAAGGGAATGGAGGCTAAGGCTGGACTCTTTACTTCACTGTATTTCGCTGGATTAGATGTTGCTTGCTGAGTTCAAACCAGAATGTTGGTTTTGGAGCTGAATGCCTTGCTAGAGCTAAAATGACAATGAATCAATAAAACCAAAATCTGTGTTGAACGTATTAAACCAAGATTCAAAATAATACTGAAATCTGTTACTTAGAAAACTCTTCTGCACCTTTTCTTATGAAGGAAACCTCACAGGCTGGCAAGATTTTTGTCTCTGATACCACTGTAATGAGCCAAACCGGGTCTCTCCCTCGTTTTCACAAAAATATCTCATATAGATTTAAACATTTAAACACATGTAATAAACCATTGATTCGATAACAATAAACCAACAAATATCCCAATAAACCCTCAGCAAATAATATCGCGTAATACAACAATACAATAATAATAGGATTTCCGCAATCCAAAGCTGAACTCAACATGCAACAGAATGACAATCAACATAAAAGAACCTGTGAATACAATGGTGAACTCTGCTGTGAATCCGCACCGTAGACGAACTGGGGCTACGTCCAATCCACCTCTGAGCCAAAAGGGTTTCCGTCCTTAAGGCTGAATTCAAAAGCTGAAAGCTTCCTGATATCTCTAAGAGATAAAAATAATATCCAAAAACTAAGCATATCTCAAATGAGCCTTCAATCCTTCTTTTAAAGCAATGGTTGTGACTCTTCAGTTTCCGCTCTCTTACTCTGATTAATTTGCAAACCAAGAAAAAATTTCATTTCACCAATCATTGACATCTCAAATTCATTTTCCATTTCTTTAGAGAACTTCTTACTCATCTTATCATTGCCTCCAAAAATGATATCATCAACAAAAACTTCTATGATTAAGATTCCATCTTCATCAGTTCTTAAATATAAATTATTGTTTGCATTACCTTTTCTAAAACTAAGACAAAGTAGATACTTGTCCAGTCATGCATACCATTCTCTAGGTGCTTGTTTCAGTCCATACAATGCTTTCTTCAGCTTACAAGCCATGCCTTCATCCTCTGTCAAAGGAAAACCATCAGGTTGCTCAATGTAAACTTCTTCTAGATATCCATTCAAGAATGTTGATTTCACATCCATCTGATATACTTTAAAGTCTTTATGTGCAGCATAAGCAAGAAATAATCTCACAGCTTCCAATCTAGCAACAGGAGCAAATGTTTCTTCATAGTCTATGCCTTCTTGTTGTGAGTAGCCTTTACATACCAGTCTAGCATTGTTTCTCACCACTATTCCTTCTTGATCCATCTTATTTTTGAAAACCCATTTTGTACCTATCACATTTTTGTTCTTAGGCCTTGGAACCAATTCCCAAGTATTGTTTTTCTTTATCTGTTCAAGTTCTTCTTCCATAGCTTTAGTCCAAGATTCATCTCTACATGCTTCATCAGTAGTCTTTGGCTCAACTTGAGAAAAGAAAACAAATTTCATCTCTAATTCTAGCTCTAGTCATCATACCTTTATTTGCATCACCAATAATTTGATCTTCAGGATGGTTCTTCTTAACATACCTCGGAGTCTTTGGAGTCTCAGTAACTTCAGTCACTTCATCTTCAATTTCATTTTCAATCATCAAAGTTTCTCCAGGCTCAGCAGTGACCTCTTTCATCTATGTAGTCTGACCACAGTCATACATTCTTTCCTGAATATGAAACATTTTATCTATCCTCACATTGGTGCTTTCAATCAACTTCCTCAATCTCAGATTGAAACATTTATATGCTTTACTCTTAGTAGAATAACCAAGAAAAATTCCTTCATCACTTCTAGCATTAAATTTCCCTATCTTATCATCTCTTTTGATATAACATTTACTTCCCAATATTTTGAAATATTTTACAGTAGATGTATGATCAAACCATAATTCATAAGGAGTCTTACTTGTACCTTCTCTGATCTGAATTTTTTTCAAGGTGTACATAGCAGTGCCAACTGCTTCTCTCCAATGAACATGTGACACATTTCCTTCCAACAACATAGTCCTAGCAACATCTAATATCGTTCTGTTTCTTCGCTCTGCAATCCCATTCTGTTGTGGAGTTCTAGGAGCTAATGTCTGTCTATATATTCCATGTTCTTCACAATAGGTATTAAATAAGTCTGATGTAAACTCTCCACCTCTGTCTGATCTCAAACATTTTATCTTCAAACCAGATGTGATGACCCAAACCAGGTCTTTCCCTCGTTTTCACAAAATATCTCATACAGATTTAAACATTTAAACACATGTAATAAACCATTGATTCGATAACAATAAACCAGCAAATATCCCAATAAACCCTCAAAAAATAATATTGCGTAATACAACAACAATACAATAATAATGGGATTTCCGCAATCCAAAGCTGAACTCAACATGCAACAGACTGACAATCAACTAGAAAAGAACCTGTGACTACAATGAAAAACTCTGCTGTGAATCCGCACCGTAGACAAACTGGGGCTACGTCCAATCCACCTCTAAGCTAAAAGGGTTTCCATCCTGAAGGCTGAATTCAAAAGCTGAAAGCTTCCTGATATCTCCAAGAGATAAAAATAATATCCAAAAACTAAGCATATCTCAAATGAGCCTTCAATCCTTTTTTTAAAGCAATGGCTGTGACTCTTCAGTTTCCCCTCTCTGTCTTTTCTTATTCTCACTTAAAGTCACTTTTTAAATCAATATAACCGTTGGTTATAAAGTGACATAATAAAATAAAGGGAGGAATGTTCTGGCATTAAAACGGAGGACCAAACGAACTCCGATGGAGACGTGTGATAGCTTGCGGAAAAGCTCTCGGCGAGACGCTCCGAGTCCACTACTGAAATGCTAGGAACACTGAGTTCTTCTTACTCACTATAAATAGTAAGCAACCTGGAAACCTTATAGAAACTGATCCGATTGGCCTGAAACTGAAAACACCTAGGCCAAACACTCCTCTGATCCTCTACTCAACCTCAATTAGCCCACCGGACCATGATGAAAAGGCTAACTACAAGGCACGAGATAATGTTCCCAAAAGGGGACATTACACCAGATTCATTCTCAACTTTTGCTTTAAATAACTTGAATTTGTCAAATGCTTCAGATTCGTCTCTCAAATATGTAAACCACATCATTCTAGAAAAGTCATCAACAAAAAGTATAAAGTACCTTTCACCATAATATGATCTTGTTCTTGTAGGACCACACAGATTTGTATGCACGAGATCCAACTTCTGTTTTGCTAAATAAAATTTTCTTTTAAAACTGCTTTTGGTCTGCTTCCCCATAACACAATCTCTACATATAGTGTTAGTTGGCTTTACAATCTTAGGTAGCTCTCTCACAGCATTAGTCATACTTGCCTTCACAATGTTATCAAAGTTAACATGACAAAATCTTCTATGCCACAGCCAACTATCATCAATCTTTGCAATAAAACAAGTAGCTTCAAATGTATTCAATTCAAATACATTACCTCTAGATTTAGTACCAGATGCGATCAAGTCTCTTGATTTACTTCTGATAGAGCATTTCCCATTAATGAATTTCAACTGATAACCTATGTCCATTAATTGTCCAACACTCAACATATTATGCTTAAGTCCATTAACAAGTAATACATTGTCAGTATTAGTCTTTCCATCCAGAGAAATAGATCCAACTCCAATGATAAGTTTAGGAGTATTGTCAGCAAATCTAACAACACCACCATCATATCTTTTCAAACTCACAAATTTGTTTTTTTATCTCCAATCATATGATGTGAACAACCACTGTCTATAACCCATTCAAATTTCTTTTCAACACGAGATACTAGGGCTTTTTCCTCATGTATAGGTTCATCATCCTTTATAGCAATAAATCCAATTTCATCATAGTCACCATCATCATCAGAAATATCCTCACTAGCATAATAACATTCCTTGTCTTTAGGATACTTTGATTTGTAAAACTTAGGTTTGTGCTTAGGAATCCTTGTAGGACATCTAGATGCAAAATGACCAATCTTGTTAGATGAAAAACATTTCAAAGGTAATTTGCCTTCAAATTTACCCTTACCTCTCTTCTCTCTTCTAGCAATCAATGCTACTACTTCATCTAGCTTTCTTTCTTCCTCCTGTATCTGCTCCAATTCCTCAGTATATTCTCCAAGCTCTTCTCTTAGGTCATAATTGTTGGTGCTTGCAATTCCAGATAAAGTCTTTTTGTTCTTATGTATTGTTGCCTTGAATGCTGACTCAACTTTAGGTAAAGTATCTCCCAATTCTGCGGCCTCAAAAGTAGTTAGCTTTCCAATCAACATCTCTCTAGTGAAGTTCGGTGTCAAAGGTATAATTTCCTCTATAGCTTGTACTTTGGTTCTATAAGCAGGCTTCAAAGATCTGAGTATCTTTGCAATCACCTCTTCCTCACTGTAAGTACCGCTAGAGTTTTTAATGCCAGTAACCACTTCAGTAATTCTATGTCCATATGCCCTAATGTTCTCATCTTCTCTCATCTTCAGTGACTCCATCTTTGTCTTTCAGTTCTATAGCTTTGTTTGTTTTGTAAATTTGTCTCCTATATATAATGCTTCCAATCTTGTCCAGATCTCATGTGCAGAATACAAGTCTTTTACTTCTATGCATTCACCTTCAGAAAGTGCACTGATTAATGATTCCCTTGCAACCATATTACATGAAAATAACTTCTTTTCATCTTCATTAGCCTTCTCCAGTTCATCCCCAGCCGCTATCTTCTCATTCTTCTTTGTGATCATTCAATAGTCAAGTCCCAAACATAACAAATGTGTTCTCATCTTGTTCTGCCAACTGTCAAAGTTATCAGGATCAAATTTCAGACTATCTTTCCTGTAGTAAGACATCTTCAAGATCACCTCAAGCTGTTATGCTTTCTCTCTAAGGACCAGTAACTCTGATACCAATTGTTAGGAATAACAATCCACAAGACAACTGAGAGGGGGGGGGGGTGAATCAATTGTGATATAGATTATTAAACTTTAAACTTTATAAACCAAAACTACAATGTAGATGATAACACAGTAAATGCCAACACAATAACACAATGCTTGTTGTCGAGGAAACCCTGTTAAAGGTAAAACCCTGGTGGGAATTAGCACACACAAATAATGTACTAAGAGTACAGTATCCCTGTTAGAAGATTTAGCCCTGTTAGGAGCTTATTACAACATTACAGTACACAATTCCTGTTAGGAAACAAACCCTTTTAGGAGTCAAGAAAAGTAGTAGGCTCACTGCCCAAAGAAGGTTAAAGCCACCCTCAAGGATTTACAATCCGAACAAGTGTATATAGGAATATACAATCCAGTGAACTATTTGATAGCAACTGTCTTTGCTTGGTCAGTTCCAATGAATTATTCTTATCACAAAATTTGCTCTACATCCAACAGCAAACAAGCCTCACAACTTTCACTTCTCTTCCACTACCACACGCTACTACATCTTTCCAAAAGAAAAGATCACTCATATATACCCTATTACAATAATTCATTAGGTCGGCTAATTAAGCTTTCCTAATACACAAATAATTAATTAGGTCGGCCAATTAGGGTTTCCCAATATACAAATAATTATATAACCCCTTGCTAAGATACACACGGTACTTATAACAAGCAAACATCATTTACAATCCATCGGTTATACTTCCAGATCCGCAATCCACACTCACAATTCATATTACTCGCTACATGTCTAAAGTCAGCTACCAGATATGTCTCCTTCATAATACACGCTACAACTGACGTCACCAGAATGCTCACGTTAATTGAACACAACCCAATATTCCATAGTATGTCTACAATCCTCCAGTAAGCTCACATCACTTGAAGTATCTTCACCAGTAAGATATACTTGAAACACAGAGACTTGCTCTGTCAAGCATCATAGTTACAGTCCAGAAACCAATCTTCACCAAATCAACTGTAACAGCCACAATATGTAACATAAAGCCAAGCGACCTTAGGAATAAGCTCAACACACATCCTTCTTCATATAACCAACTTCGATCATTCTGAAACAGCCGTATAGTGTCCGTACACTTCTACCAGTCAGGTAACCAGTATGTTCTCTCCACAGAAACATATGTTGACATCAATGACAAAACATAGATATGAACAACATGATCAGTACCCAAAATTGATATCATCCAACAATTTCTTGATTATTCAATTATGTTGAATATTTGTGACATGTAAAAAAAAAAAAAAATACAAAGTAAAAGAAATGAGAAGAGAGTTAAACACAAGTAAAGCCAATTAAATGTTTTGAGTGTAGTTTATGAAGAGGCCACAATGGTGGAGTATGCAGACACAAGCTCCTCTCATAGATGTGGTTGACAATTTTGTCTGGGGTGGTCGTAAAATGTGCATGACCTCCTAACATTAATTGCTCATTGTTACTTTGGATTGAAGAGTTGTGAAATGATTGTTCGATGTGTGTTGGCCTCTGAACATTAATTGGTGATTGCTACTTGAAAGAAACACAAAATTGAAATACAAATAAACTGCGCTATTGATTCGAGAGAAAAGTTTCTCGATCAAATGATCAATGATTAGATTAACTGATGATAAATGAATCTCAATTACCTCATTGTATAGAGGTCTTAGATGCATCCAAAGACTTCCAAAAACTTATCTTGAAAAACTTGTATTATTATAAATACAGGAAAAAAGATTAAAATTTAAAATCTAATACTAAAACTATAAAACTAAAAGCATAAAACAATGCAAGTGGGAGGAATTTCCTAAACATTCAAACAATACTTTGGATTAAAGAGTTGTGAGGAGTGACAATGAGAAGGTGATAGAACACAAATTCTTAAGATTTGTGCCAGCAAAGTAAACAAAAAGAGAAGATTTAGAAAGCGGATGAGAGGGACCATCAAGGAGACTTGCAAATTATAATTTTTATGTCCAAAAAATCATGTATAAATTGATTCTAAAGAGGACTCCTAGATAATGAAACACAAGAGGTCTATTCAAATTGTAGAAAGTAATTAAGGAGAATTTTAACGACAAAATTAGTGTTCACTCCAAGGGGCATCAAGCTCAAGAATTGTACTTTAAATGTGATGAGTCAAAAGTGAGCTATTAGAGGTGGATAATGGTGTGCCATTGAATCACAATTCTTAAGAGAGAGTTACTTTGAACCAATGTTTGATAGGACTCAGGCACTTGCTATGGTATAACTATGATGATAATTCAAAAGGTTGTAACATTACACTACAAAGTTACTAGGCTTTAGGAATCACCCATTATTTAAATTTTAGAAGTTAAGTGTTAGATTCTTCTACATTTCTTAAGTTTCCTTGATTATTGTTTTTTCATGATTGGTTCCTTGCTCATTGCTTGTACGTTGCTTTTTGTTGGGTCATTGGACATTGGTTAATCGCTTGTGATTGGGTTAGTGCTTACTGTAGTTTTGTTACTTGTTGATTTGAGATTTATGGTGCGTGGGAGCAAGGTTTTTGAAACATTGGCAAGCATAAATTGCTCTAAAGACAACAACATGATGATCACAAAGATTTTGAAGGTGACAAAGACTCAATGAGGCCGAGCTTCTTTTGGACTTCCAGCTAGAAATCAAATTGTTCAATGATTTTAATCATTGCATGTCTACTTTTTGTCGCAAGTCTTTGACGGGGAGTTCAAAATTGGGCTTGCAAAAAGGTTTTCTTTCCTAGGTTCTAAATCCTCCAGTTGAGACTTTTTAAAAAGTTGAGTTCAGAAAAAAGGAGGCGATGTATGGTAGGGGCTTGTTTTTGTTAGACCACTTTGTGATGAAGCTTGGCTTCTTATTGATAGGGTGGGTTTCACCTCCTCAGTGACGCCTTCTAGTATGTCTCCTAAATTTTCTCTTGTCTAACCATTGTTACAAGATGAGGCTGCCTTATCATAGTCAGAAGGGTTGTTTGAGGTCCCTTTGGCTAAACTTGAGATGCGATAATTTCTTACATGTAGAGCCCTTGCATAGTGTGGTTGGGGTTTTTCTTATGGAGGTGTCCTTGCCTTTGCTAGCTCTTGCCTCTTAGTTTGGACTTTTGATGCATTGGTCAACCAAGCTATTGCTTCTATGGGAAACACCCTCATTGGGGGGTTCTCAAGCTTCCATTTGAATATAAACTTTGTTTGTAGCTAGCTTCAAAAGGATGGGATGTTCTTGGTCAATTTTAGTTGGTGGCAATGTTTGATGGTTTCTTACCTTTCTCCTCTCATCCCCTTATGAGAGAGAGAGTGCTTTTCTTGGTGGAAGCTTGGTTCTTTGGTTTCTTGGTGGGAATGTTTTGGGCTTATTTGATATGGACACTATAGAAATTTCCAAGGGATCTTCCTAAGGGACAAGCAAGATGCAGCCCTTTGGTTAACAATTCCTCTTTGATTTCTAGTAATGGTTTGATTGTTGAGGATTCTGTTGAGGCCTTGAAGATAGATCCCATTAAGGATAAAAATGTTTCAGATCCATCGGATATAAAGAATCTTAGAATGGCCCATTGTAGGAGTTCATTGTGAACTTCCTACACACCACAATCACCTGCAAAACCAAAATAAACTTCCAAAAGAGAGAGCAGCAAAAATGGCTTGCTTGATTATGAACATAAGATTGCATTGATTTAGTTTTATAAAATGTACATAAAATGTCTTGCTTATAAGGACAAGTTTGATAGATATGACATGTATCTTAATTCTATACAATGAGGTGGCTAACTTTACAATTATTAAATTACCTATGACAAGAAGTAAATGCGAAAATATAAGTGTTACTATTTTTTGACTTTCAGGCCAGAAATAGCCTTACAATGAGCCTAGATCTATAGGAGGTTTCAAAAGGTTTTGAAATGATTGACAGATCAAAAGAAAGCCTTTTTTAAAGAAAAAGTCTTTTTCACATTTATGAGAATTAAAGAGAAAAAAAGGTTTTATAATTTTAATCTAACGTTTTATAATTTCAATCTCACGTTGGAAAGAGAAATGGAAAAGCAAAGCCAACTTGCTTTCCTTGAACCATCCTCAAGAAGATAACTGGGGTTTCAACTCAAGTTAGAGACAAGAGAAGCCCTGGTTTACCGATGAATCTAAAAAGAGCTGCAAAAAAATCCATGGGAAGACCAAGATTTAGCATACAGCAGCAAGTTCATCAAGAAAAAAAAAACATTCTCTTTGGATGAGTGTTGGGGTTTCAATGAATAAAGAGCAGTAATATCTGATCAAAGAATAGATGTTTGCAATCAATAGAGCAGCCTTATTGGTAAAGGAAAAAAAAATCACGTGCCCCTCATGCTGACAGCAGTCTTGGTTTGAAGAAGTACGCAAAAATATTGGAGGCGCAGCAATTTTTATTAAAGGGCAGCAAGAATATCAAAAGAATCAGCAAATCAGTGATGGAACAGCAGTTCATGAATAACAGATTTAGTACATGAATGTAAGAGAGTAGCGAAAGAGTTTCAACCAAGAAGCAACTATCTTCATCAAGTTTTGAATGCCAATCAAATGTGGGACAAAAAGACCTATTAGTGAACAACAAGAGTAATGGAAAAATCTCAGATTTCTTGTATGCAAATAGCCGATTGTTAAGCAAAGAGCAGCAGTGTTCTTTAGAAAATCACGGGTTTTGAGAAGAAATAACAGATTTGAAGAAATAATAGCAAATCATAAGTACAAAGAGCAAATTGAAAGAAGAAACATCATTTTTTATGGGTGGAAATAGAAGGGATCCAATAAAAGGGGGGCAAATCTATTCGTGAACATCGTTTCAAATAAGAAAGAACTATAAGATGGGAAAAGGTAAGGCTATCAGCAAAACCACGAGGCCTTAAATACATGATTATTTTTACATTCATTACAAAGGGTTTTATTCTTTCTCCCTAAAAATACAACAGCTTTTAGAGGGATACTTGTCAGTTCAATCGTAGATCTTTTACATTTTAATGGTCTTCATACACTATCTTTTGAAAGTGTAGATACTGTTCTGAATAAATGGTTGAGGTTTTCACTTTGTTTCTTTTAGTTTTGTGATGTCCTTCATCTATTTTCATTGTCTTTCTTGACATCTTCATCGTATTCACAGACTTGTACACTGTGTTTTGCAAAAAGTCTATGAAAGATTTTACTGTCAAAGCAGCCTCATTTCACAAAGAGCAGAAATGTCAACACCATTTGTATGTTAAAACTAGTGAAATTGCATAATGGAGCATACGGTTTTAAACAATGATCTTCCAGATACATTTAATGGTAGTGATTGTTAAAATATGTTCGTTCGTGTTTACTAAAACGATGAAAAACTATTATATATATATA
>MU224357.1:137200-158921 GCA_018584345.1 Thuja plicata | reverse complement strand
GTTCAGCCTGTTGTATCTCAAGAGAAGCCTCTTGAAGAGCCTATTTACCTTCAAATAACCCCACAAATTTGACAAGTTTATCTAGTGGGTCCCATTGTATCTCAATAGAGTTGTTCTAATGAGGAAATTAAAGGATTTTCTGAGGTAGAGGAGGAATCAAACATAGTTGGTAAACCTTCATTTAAAGAGGAAAGTCACAAATCAAAATTGTTGTAGAAAAATTAAGAACATGGCAAGCTGGAGCAGCAAGGTGTAGAGCAAACAAATGATTACCAACATGAGGTATTGTCTGATTTGTTTAACTAACTTCGATTGTTTGTTCAAGAGGTTGATATTGCATCATGTTCAATGCCAATAAATGAATTGGGATAGCAAAATGAGTAATATAAAGGAGAACATAATGAGATTCTTTTGAAAGAGGTTGATGTTAAAGTTGAACAAATTATCAAATCAATGCCTATGTTTATAGTTGAGGTCTTATCAAGCTTTGAAGAAAGCTACAATGAAGTCAAATGAAGGCCTCTTATGCAAAAAAATCAAGAAGACATTGAAGAGGAGTTGTTTTGAGATGATTTGGAGACATTTTGTTCAAGTATGGAGGTTAAAACACCACCTTTTGAAGGGGTAATTAATGAACAATATAAAGGGGAAGTGCAGGAGGTCATATTTCCAAAAGAGGCATTAGAGAAATCAGATACAAATCATCAAGATGATGGAGTAGTAGAGCATAAGGCTGAGATCAACATCCATTCCTTGAATTTTGTCATCTGATGGGATGTCCTATAAGGCATCTATCTAGAATGGAGGCCATTAAAACATTATAGGTCAAGCTTGCGCCCAAGCATGAAGATTTAATAGAAGGAATACAATCTCAACTTGCCTATGAAGTTTCAAACAAAAACAAGCATAATCAAATTGGTGAGGTAGGTGAGCTGGTCTTTGTTCTTCAAGAAATATTGCAACAACTACCCCAATACTTTTTTATACGTCCATCTCTTTTTAGCTGTGCATGATCATTCAAAGCATTATAAGTTGAGAAGAAAGGAGATCTATTTTAGTCAACTAGTGAATGGTTTTGTCTGAGTTAGAGTCATCTTTGGTTAAGTTAGGGAAGAGTAGGTTTCATTTTAGTTCATTCTTTCCTCTAAGTGTTCATGCACATGCTTTCAGTTTGTTTTCCTTTCCCTAAGTGTTGGTGCATAAGCTGGTTTTAGTCTAGTTGGTAGGTTGTTGTTCAATGTTTCTAGTAGCAGGTGGAGGTCTAAATTTGAGTTTCCCAAGTCATGTGTTAACTCCTATGCCCAATGGATCCATTAGGCCACTGCCCCTTTGTGTTTAGCAGGCAAACATCCTTGAGAGGTCGCTAAATATTAAGTTTTTTTGGACTTTCAGGCCAAAAATAGCCTTACAATGAGCCTAGATCTATAGGAGGTTTCAAAAGGTTTTAAAATGATTGAGAGATCAAAAGTCATTTTAAAATTCTTTCGATTAAAGTTTAAAGTTATAATAGTATAAAATTCCTTCCTTATGTTTGGTAGAAAAAACTTAAAGTCTTCTAAAAAGAAAGTCTTATTTAAAGAAAAAGTCTTTTTCCGCATTTATGAGAATTAACAAGAAAAAAAGGTTTTATAATTTCATTCTCACGTTGGAAAGAGAAATGGAAAAAAAAAAGCTTTCCTTGAACCATCCTCAAGAAGATAACTGGGGTTTCAACTCAAGTTAGAGACAAGAGAAGCCCTAGTTTACCTATGAATCCAAAAAGAGCTGCAAAAAAATCCATGAGAAGACCAAGTTTTAGCATACAACAACAAGTGCATGAAGAAAAAAACAACATTCTCTTTGAATAAGTGTTGGGGTTTCAATGAATAAAGATCAACAATATTTGATCAATGAATAGATGTTTGCAATCAATAGAGCAACATTATTTGTAAAGGAAAAAAATTCATGTGCCGGCCCTCATGTTGACAACAATCTTGGTTTGAAGAATTACGCACAAATATTGGAGGTGAAACAATTTTTATTACAAGGGCACCACATATATCAAAAGAATAAGAAAATTAGTGATGGAACAACAGTTCATGAATGCAAGAGAGCAGCGAAAGAGTTTCAACCAAGAAGCAAATATCTTCAAGTTTTCAATGCCAATCAAATGTGGGACAACAAGACCTATTAGTGAACAACATGATTATTAATTAGAAATTAAGTGAAATGAAATTAATTAGAAATTGAGATAAAATTAAATTAATTTGGGGAAATTAATTTAATAAGGAGGAATAATTAGATAATTTAAATAATTAAAGATAAATTTTAAACTATAGGTTATAAAAATTGAATTTAATTAACCAATAGGGATCAATTAATTAAAGTTGATTAATTAAATAATATTGATTGTTTAATTAATATTAAGAGAATGATTAAATGACGAAAAGATTAGGTTATAGAAGAAATAAAGTGATTAATTAAATAATTAAAGAACCATTTAATTAATAGAATAAAAATTAGTAATTAATCCAAACTTGCAAGTGTCCAATTTTGGGTGTCTACACCATCTCCTTTGTCGGGTTCCAACAATACTTCTGGAACAAAGCCTTCTTTCCGCCGAGCTTTCTTTATGAACTAGTTGTCTTCCTTTGATGTTCTATTGATTCCATTTCTTTCTTTGGATTCTGACATACTTCCAGAAGTGGTTATTAGTTCCGAAGCTTAATTTCAGAGAGAAAAAAATAACAATTTGGCGTAGACTTGACGAGATATGAGACTGACTAGAACAAGTTTACAAGGACACTAAAGAAAATCTAGTTCTATTGGCGGGGTCGAACTCCTACACAAGTTCCAGAACTAGACTTAAATTTTGACAAACGACATAATGAAAAAAGATGGGAAATTTAAAAGAAGGAAAGCTTGGCTTAGACCATTTTTCCATTGGTGCCAAAAATGGGGCAACAAGTAGCTCTAAACTAGGACAAATACTGATAAGAATGAAGCAATGAACCTAGAGTCTCTGGTTTCGTATACTTGGTAAAAGTTGGATCAACAAAAAAAATGACACACACACAGACAACTAAACTGAACAAGAACAACAATAACACCTAAGACTGGGAAAGAAAAGCCGACTAAACCTACTATATTACAAATATAAGTGTTACTTGCTTTCTATAAGTTCATATTTGGTACAATTTCAGGTCTTTCCCATTGTAGAATAGTGGCAAGACTTCTCCATTAGGGTAGGCTAATCTAAAATAATTGCTCCTACACACCTGATAAATCTAAAAAGGTCATTTCCATAGTGATTCAAATTTTCCATGTGCACCTTTGGGTTCTCTTCTTTTATCCCACAACACCTGATCTCCCTCCATAAAGTTTCTAGGCCCGACTCTTTTGTCAAAAATATTTTTGATTATGGCTTGATGCTTTGTGATCCTATCCACCATATCCTCTCTTTCCTCTTCTATCTTTGTCAGGTACATGATTCTCTTTTCTAGGGATTCTTGGAAAACTGAATCTTCCACTACAATTTGCAACTTCGAAGAAGACAGTTCCAGAGGTAAAGGTAAATTTTTCCCTATGCCATAGACCAATTCAAAATGTGACATTCAGATTGCCCTTTTTGGCACAGTCCTATTTGCTCATAGTGCCTCACACAATTTATTATGCCAATTTCTTTAACTGTCTGCGACCAGTTTCTTAATGATGTTGATCAATTTCTTATTGGTTGACTCATCTTGACCATTTCCTTGAGGTTTGTAATCAGAAGAGTGAGCGAGTGAAACACTATGATCATAGAAGAATTGTAGCATTTTTAGCAGAAGAAAAACATGTTGCATTATCTGCTACCATTTTTAAGGGAACACCTAAATGCACTGGAATATTTTCTTTAACAAAGTTCCAAACCACTTCAGTAGTTGTTCCTTTCACAGGTATGGCTTCCACCCAATTTGTGAAGTATTCTGTTGTAGTGAGGATATGAGTGTGTCTCACACTAGAACTAGGATTAATTAGGCCAATGAAGTCTAACCCCCACTGTTGGAAAGGTCCTTCTATCACCACATGCTTTAGGGGAAGAGCAACCGGTTGAGGCTTCCCAGTGAATTGTTTACACTTCTCACACTTAGATACCCAATGATATGCGATCTTGAACATTCCAGGCTACTAATAATATTGTCTCAAAATTTTTAAACCCACGACGGTAGAAGAAAAGTGCCCTCGACAGGCTTCATCATGAAAAACTTTTAGGAGCTTTTGTTGTTTCTCTTTATCTACACATTAGAGGAAGGTTTCATCCAATGCTCTTTTGTATAGAGTGTCGTTCCAGATTATATACTTGTTAGCTTTCATCCTCAAGTTTCTTTTTTGCTTTGGAGAGAGACCTTCTGGACATT
Source organism: Thuja plicata (assembly GCA_018584345.1). Taxonomy (NCBI): domain Eukaryota; kingdom Viridiplantae; phylum Streptophyta; class Pinopsida; order Cupressales; family Cupressaceae; genus Thuja; species Thuja plicata. The sequence continues at coordinate 154,542 of MU224357.1, read as the reverse complement.
TACAATAAGTAAGGTATTAAGCTATATCTGAGAACCAAGGGTCTTGTAAGCTTACCAATAAAATTTTTGGTGCATCTTCTGGTGTCAACGATTCACTCTCTTCTATAAAATTACACAAAAATTTTCCCCGAACTATCTTGGTAGGATTGATTTCTATGTCATATTCCTGGACCTTTTCTACCCACACTCCTCTTTTATTACATTTGATCTCCTATTCGGTAAGGATTATTTTCACTATTGGTTCTGGAACAAAAGCTATGGCATGAGAGTGAATAATGTAAAACATGAATTGCTTCAAGGCTTTTACTATCGCGAAGGTGTTCTTTTCTACTTGAGAGTAATTTGACTCATGATTTTTCAGAGGAGTGCTCATGAAGGCTATAGGTGCCTAGACTTTGTCTTCGTTCTCTTGAAGCAAGATTGCTGACATGGTGTACTCAAACACATAGCAGTAAATAATGAAATCCTTGTTGAAGTCTGGATGTATTAAGATAAGTGTGTTAGCTATTGCTTGCTTGGTATTATTAAATGCATGCTTCACAGATTCATTCCATCTAAAGCCTTGATTACCTTTCATCATATCTACAATATACTCGGTGATTTTAGATAAATCTGGTATAAATTTCCTCTGAAGTTTAGCCTGTCCAAAGAAGGATTTGACTCTTGTCTTACTTGAGGGTAGGCTCAGTTGTTGGACGGCCTTGACTCACTCAGGATCAATTTGGATTCCCTCTTTCGACACTATATGGTCCAAAATCTTTCCTATAGTCACGCAAAATACTAACTTCTTTTGATTAAGTGAAATACTATGTTCTTGGCACCTTTGCAGAATCACTTCTATATAATGCAGATGGTTTTGCCTCCTAGATAAAATGGTCAAGTCATCTAGGTATATTATTATTATGTTTTCTCCTTAGGTTTCTGAATGATAAGTCCACGGCTCTTTGAAAGGTTTCCCCTTCATTAATCAATCCAAACAACATCCTTTTGTAAGAAAAAGTACCCTATGACATGGTGAAAGACATTTTATGTTGATCTTTCTCATCTACTTCGATCTGGTTATAGCCGGAGAAATCGTCTAGCATGGACATCATCTCTGAACCAACTACACTCTGCAAGATGTGGTCCATGTTGGGTAGAGCATGATTGTCTTTGAGTGAGGCTTGTTTTAATTTTCTAAAATCAACACAAATTCTTATCTCTTCATTTTTCTTATGCACTAGTACTATATTAGCTAGGAAAGTCAAATGGTGAATAAGATAGACAATTCTTGCCTTCAACATCTTTTCATGAATCTCTTGAAATATTTCATCTGAGATCTTGGGATTGTAATTGCGTTGTTTCTAGTGGAAAGGTACTGCATCCCATGAATTTCTTAAAGTCATCATAACACCAAGCAAAGACATCTTGATATCTAATCAAGACCTCTGAGAGCTTTGTCTTTTCTTCAGGAGTACAACATTTTCCTATGCTGGCTATCTTAGGATTTTGAAGATCTCTTATATTAAATTTTTCATATTTGCTTGTGGTGCTACCACCCTCATCTCTCTTTTGCTTGATATAAGCATCATTATTAAACAAATTTTCCAAAGAGACCATACCTTTAGGAATTTTGTTACCTTTAAGCTGCACTTCTCCTTGTCAGAGTTCTTTCTTACTATTTGGAGTGAATTCTTTGCAATGGTTCTTGCTCCCCTCATAGTATTGTTCCATGAATGCTTCAACATTCTCAAAGAAGGTTTTAGCTGATAATCATCATAAAAAACTTGCCATTCTTCGACGTTATCTAGAACATTAGGCCTTTGAACCAATTCATTACTGTAATCCTTAAAGTTGGGGTGAGGCAATAAGAGGGATGCTGACACAACTAAAGAATCTGCCCATGTATTCTCTCTAGGCATTGATTCAATGGAGAAGGCTTCAAAATTTTCAATCTCGTCCCATACTCTATTTTTGTAATGTTTTAATCTATGATTATTGACAGTGAAGGTACCTCTAACATATTTTACTATCAATTCTACACCACCTTTTTCTAATTGTAATTTTACCCCTCTTTCTTTTGCTGAAACGATGGCCAACAACATAGCTTCATACTCTTTTGTATTATTAGTATTCTTGATTCTAGCTTATATGATAAGGGAGCACCTTCTCCATCATGTGAGATTAGAACTACTCTCGTACCATACCCTGATGAGGAACAACTTCCGTCAAAATCTATAGTCCACACCCAAGATGCTTCTTCTGACCCATCTTCTTTTGATCCATCTTCTTCTATTGATGTATGATATGTGAACAACATATAGTTTCCAAACTCCACTTCCTCATACAATATTTGGGCTTTAGGATCACCAAACTTTAAGACTATGAATTTGGCCTTTTCCTCGTGTTCTAGCTTGACTTTCTTGTTCCCTACATGTATGAGAGTATGTGACCAATCCAGTCGTATCTATCCACCTAGATCTTTATAGAAACTTCTGCTCAGTAGCACTCTGGATAAACTAGTAGGAATGTCTGCTACTAGAATGGTTAATTTTAATCTCTTGGCTGGATGGGTGACTAGGGCTGCTTGAGAGTCTTTAATTTGGCCGACCAGAGGGACTTGTTTGGCATCCATAGAATAAACCTACCAAAATTCCATATTAATGACATCCTGAGAGATTTGGGTACAAAGGTAGGCATGACATTGTTAGAGGCTCTAGTATCTATTATGCAATTACTCAATTTGTGTCATTTTATAAATATAGATACATAAAAAGGAATTTGTTTCTAACTAGGCACAATAGAAGTATTAATTATGGCATCTAAAGTAAGACTAGTTATGGAAGGTTCATCATCAACAAGTTTTATTTCACAAGAATTAACTTTGGTGGAGCCAGGCCTACAATATTCTACAAGGCAGTCTAATTCTGATGGGTTCATCTTAAGGTACTCTAAAAGAGAGATTTGAATTCTAGATGTCTCATACAATTGAACAATGTCAAAGGAACCTTTTCTCTTACTGGATGTATTTGTCGATTGATAATTTGTTGGCTAATCAATTGACTTGGATGACGTATCTTGAGGTATAAGAACCTTTGGCCTTTGCAGTATAGATACACCTTGTTTCCCCTTTTGAATCCTGGTGAGCACAGCCACTGAAGACTCATCCAATGTTGTGAAGCAATCACCTCCTCTTTTGGAATTAGACTCGTACTCTAGGTAATATTTTTCAGTTTCGATAATTAGTCCTAGGTCTGATCCTTCTCCGAAGGCATCTTCTTGAGTCTCATTGGTTGTGATCTATTGCATGTACCTTGTCATTTCTGGGCAAATTTATTTATTATGGTTCGTGTTCAAATGGAACATGCACATATTTCCCCTCTTGGAGGTAGGTGGTACCTCAATAACCAATCTTTGTTGAGACGAGGGTAAAAGCAATTATTTTCTGTCTAGTTGTCTCCTTGTAGTGTCTTGATGAGGTTTTTGGAAGGAATAATTCATCCTAGGCATCGACCTCTTCAGTGCTGTTACATCATTAGTCAACCTTTGTAGCATGGCTTCATAAGATGTTGAAGCATTACTACTACTAGCAAGAAGTTATTTTTTTCCACTTTCCAAATATGATAAAATCATCCTCTATCTCTATAGTCATGGTTTGGGAAGCAACAAGGTCAACCACCCTAGCTCTTCTCAGATGGAAGCTACTATTTGGTTGCACCGCATTTAGAAAGAAACATTTTTTATTATCGCTAGTGGGTCTTTTATTGGTAGGAATCTTGTTAACAATATTATTAAATTTTACAACGAATTCTCTTATAGGCATACTAATCTCATTTTTAATATGAGCCAACTGGGCTAGCAGTGAATGTTCATCTTCAACAAATTTAAATCTTCCTTCAAATCGTGTCCTCATCATAACCCAATCTGTGATACACCCAAGAGCAAGTTGGTGAAACCATTCTATCGCTCCGTCTACCAAGGTTTCCACAAATAATTTGACTGCAACGTCTTGATGTTGCACTCCCAATACATCACATGCAGAGAGAAATGATTTTGTGTTCATCAGTAGATACCTTTCCATCCCCTAATAATCTAGGTAGGTTCTATTTGGAACCCTTGGGTAAGTCATTTAATGTCCCTAGATTTGGCAAACCAATTGGCACTCCCCGCAGTACTGGTTGAGTCATATTTCTTAGAGGCATTACGCTTGCGTACCACCTGTCCAAGATCAGATCTGAAAGCTTGAGTAACCTAAAAAGAATCTACGGCTTTGTTTTAAAGTATAAGATAGTTTGAATCTGGATTGTTGATGGAGATGTCCGCACCATTTTTAGTTGTTTAACTACTTTTTAAAATTTTTAAAAAGACTTTCTCAGGGTTTTCAAGCGACATTTCATGCCGTCTTGTTGCAAAACATTAAATAGGTAAATTTGATCTTCTGGGTTGTATGTTTACACCTATTGGATTTCGTATGGAGGAGAGATTGGTGTTTGTAAGACATTTATTACATAAATTATTTTCTTAGGGTTTATGTTAGCCCGTACAAAATTATTTAAACCTTTGGCTTATCCTGTTTTGTTCTTCGCCATAAATAAGGAGTGGTCTCAGAGTTTTATAATGAAAATTGGATCAGATTTTCAAGAGCTTCAGCTTTCCCAGAAAAGGTATTTGACTTCCTGCATATTTGAAGGGTAAAATTTCCTGAGATAATAAATGTAGACAAGACATTCCATCTATTATTCCCTTTGCAGGGCATGGTTCTTCAGTTTCCCAACAAGTTGGTGGCTAGATCAGATTTCTTACCGACTCGAGAAAGGAATGTTATAAAGAATGGATGACAGAGTTTCTTGATAGTCAAAATGATTTAATATTCCCTGTCATGTAATATTTTAATATTTGTAACCCCAACCCTAATTAGATTTGAAGCTTGTTGCAGTCCATGTTTCTATAAAAGGACTTCCAGGATCATTTTGTAAGGATGAGAATTTTATGCCACAAAAGCTAGTTCTGCATATTTTGATCAAGTTTATCAGTGGTCTCTTTGGCTCTGATTTCATATGCACTTGATTCTTTAATATCAATATATGTCTATACTTTCCTATGATTTGCATGATTTGAATGAATAGTTGTCTATGTTTCCAGTTTTTATACTCATTTGGATTGGTTGTTAAGGACATTCCAGTTCATCACTTTGTAAGGCAGAGTGTCTAACTGTTTTAAGGTTTCTTTCAAGGAGAGAATTAAATCCTTAAGACAGTTCCAATGAGTAGGAGATTGAAACAGATTTGATAGTTATTTATGCTTTTTAAGAAGTATGAATGGATTATCTAAGGCATAGTCTAATTCAGTAATCATTTACATGATTTGCATTTGATGTATCTTTGATGTTAAAGGTCTTTACATATTGAATGATTCTATGCCCATTGGATAAGGCACTTGTCTGATGTGTTAAGTTGTGTGATTCCCATCAAATCTATATACAAACTGTTATCATTTTCATTTTTATGTTATAGTAAGCCTTCCTGTTGAAAACTACATCTTTAGGGAAGTTAATAGGTCAACCTTGTCTGAGTTTGGAACTCAAAAAGAAGGATGAGAATCCTTATTTCACTTGTATTTTCTCTTATCAAATTCATAGTCTGGCTTTTGAAGCTCTGCATAAAGCTGATTATTAGCATTTGTTATCAACTTTTGCAGTAAAAGGTAGGAGCAGATCATTGTGAAAAGTTAATCCACTACATGATTTACTAAGGAGCAATAAATCAAGTTAGGTACACCCACCTGAGCTTGTGGAGCTCAAAGTGAAGGATGATTTAATCCTCGTTAATTGGACTTGTTTCTTGACTTAATCAAAATTTGGGTTTTATAAGAGTAAGCATTGCTGCTATATAGGATTCTGCAAGAAAAAGCTCCAACAAATTGGTGACTCCGCTGGTGATTTTGAAGAAAAATATTCTTTTTGGTTAGTGTGGTATTCTCCCAACTAGTTTGGGGTGGTGACTTTGAGAAATCTCTGCATCAGTGCTGAGTAATATATATAAAATCCTATACACACTTTCTCAATATGAATAACAAATATACCAGAGCTTGGATGAAAAAACACCTAGAGGAAAAGATGGAAGATGGACTTCCAACTACTTCTAGAGGAGGCCAATCAAGAAAATGAAAGAATGATAAAAGACTTCCTCAAACTAATAAACAAGAGGAGAACATTAAGAAAGAGGATCCAATCCAAAATAGTCATGAAGAAAACATATCAGAGGATGAAGAGGCTCCAGACTTAGGCTTGAGTGCATATGAAGATTATTATTCTACTAGTGGGAGAGAAGAGGAATCTGATACTACCCTTCCAGATTTAGAACGTCTTGATGAAGAAGCTACTGAATTGGAGAGAAAAATCCAAGAGAAATTTATCATTGCACAACAGAGAAATAAAGAAAATGAAGATATGATAAAACAAAAACAAATGAAAGTTGATGATTTGAAAAGACAATTATTGAGACAAATGGAAATGAGTAATGTTGAAGAGCCTAAGAAGGTTGAAGAGAAACATGTCATCAGCCAAGTTTTTGGTACTCAAGACCCTAAGAATAAGGGAAAGCAGAAAGCATCTAGTTTCCACATGAAAGAACCTAAACCAAAGGGGGTTTCTTTAGGTGGAATGTCACAAGTAGACCTTGAGTTAGAAGAATCCAGGAGGGTAAAGGAAGAACTTGCTAAGCAATTGGAAAAGGCTGAGTTGGAAGCCGCAATAGTTGAGATTAAAAGGAAGCTAGCCTTCATAAATAGTGTTACAAGTAATACTGCAAACACAAGTGCTACACAAGTAGCTCATCCTAGTCAAAACAATCAGACTCTTGGCTCGGTCCAAGGTGTACAAATTTCAGGTGACCACCATGCTACTGTTGTATCAAAAAACACAAAAAATTAGGAAGTTGTAGTAGGAGTAAGTGGAGCTGATGCTACTACAAATTTTCAAAGAAGACCCATCCATGTGGATAGGTATTGTCCACGCTTCTTTGATGGCATCCTTGGTTATCCAAATGTCATCCCAAATGAGGTAAGGGATAAAATCTAGAGACTGGTATAGGAGTTTACCTGAAAATAGTATAGCATCTTGGGAAGAGCTTGTTGAAAGTTTTAAAGAACAATATTGCGAACATGTTAATTCAGGTTTTATGTTAAATGAATTGAACAACATTAAGAAATTCCCGACTGAAAGTATGAAAAATTTCAATAGTAGGTTTCAAAAGGCCATGAATAAGTTATTTCAAGTTTTGAGACTAGATGAGGAAGTATGTTTAACCACATATTTCAATGCTATGGAAAAAAAGATGGCATATCTTTTAAGGGATAAAAATCCACATAGTCTGAGGGAAGCTTATAAAATGACTATAAGCATTGAAAGCAATAGGCAAGACTCAGGAAAAATGGGCAAGAGAGAAGATGGAAGGTTGTGGAAGGATACACAAGGACAGACCAGTAAACTTGCCAAGGATGAGGATAGGGTGGATAAATTAGTAAGTGCAGTAAAAGACCTTGCTGCCAAGGTTGATAAAAATGACCAGGCTCCTGATGAAAATAGGTATCAATATCAAAGGTATGATAAAATCCCAAACTTAAAGGATATGCCATACAAGAAAAATTGGAAGGATGGAAGACCTATTATTGAAAATCATGAGAGCCAGAAGACTAGGGTAACACCTGATCCTTTGAAAAGAAATGTTGCATACAATGTATAAAATACCCCTTGGTGTCTTGCCTGTAAATTACCCCATTCTTCCTTTCAATGTGTTGTTGCTCAAGCTTTAGTTGAATAGATGAAGGATAGAAATGAATAGATAAACCTAGAATAAGAAGACCCTATGGAAAATATGTTCACTATGAATAGGCATAATGATATGCAGACCTCTGAAGATGAAGAGTCAATTGCATATATAGATACTAGGAGAGAGAATTTACAAAGATGCCAGCAAAAAGTTTTCTTTGACTCAGATGATGAACTTGATACTGCGTTGAAAAATACTATCTATACTTTAGGTGATAATAGAGAGTATCCCCATTTCAGGTTGCCTAGTGATGAGGAGAAAAGATCTTTAACCATAGAAACAATCAATCAAGCTAGGAGTGCTTAAAATTTGAAGAATAGAAGAGTAGAACCTTGTCAAGGTAAGCCTGCTTCAGTATTCATTAAAGAAGATGCCTCACAGGTTGTTGCAGGATCTCAAAGCAAAGATAAAAATAAGAAGGAAGGTAAACGAGAGTTTTCTTCTACCCAAGAAGAAAAGGAGGAAGAAAAATTTGATAAGCAAGTTGTTACTGACAATGGGAACAAAGGTAAGAGCACAAATGACATTTTGTCCAGATTGCATGCATTTAATATGAAACATGCTCTAATGCAAATGAAAGTGCCAGTTCCTTTGATTGAAATATTAAAAATAAAGGAACATAGGGATTATGTAATGTCATTTTTCAAAGGGATAGTTGATGACCCTGTTGATAATGCACGGGAGAGAAAAATGAAGGGTGTTAGTCATGAGACCGAAACACCTATCTTATATGTTGGTAATATGATTACCCAAGAACCCTCTCAAGTAGACCCTTTTTATGTAACCTTGTTGATAAACAACAAACTTCTAAAATATTATATGATTGATTCTGGTGCCGCTGCAAATGTAATGCCATATGGTGTAATGAAAGAATCGGGTATGAATGTTGATACTTGCTATGGAAGGTGTTATGCCATGTATAATAAATAAGTCACTGTGGTGGGAATTATGAAAGGAGTAGAAGTGAAGATGGTTGTGTTTCTTGAGGCAACTTACAAAATGGATGTAGTTGTTTTAGATACCCAACCCCATTATGGTATGCTATTATCTAGACATTGGGCCGCAACAGTCGGAGGTCATGTCCAATTGGACTTATCTTATGCAACAATCCCAGTGAATGGGAATGAAGTAAAATTGTATAGAGAAACTTGAGCACTAGTGACTGTTGAGAAGGTGCAAGATAATATGCTTAGTTGTTGTGTGGATGTAGACATGGAAAACTTCAGAATAGAGAAGATCTTTCCACAATGCAAAAATACTGATCCATTAATTGAAGAGCTGAACACACAACAAGGTGGCCTGTGGCAAATGTACTTTGATGCAGCTTGTTCCAAAGAGGGATCAGGAGCTGGTGTTCTATTTATTTCTCCATTAGGTACTACATTCAAATACTCTTTCTTGTTAACTTTTCAGTGTACAAATAATACTGTTGAATATGAAGCCTTATTTTTGGAATTAAATATTGCTACTAGGCATGGTATCAAATGTTTAAAAGTTTATGGGGATTCTGAGCTACTAGTAGCACAAGTGAGATCTAAGTATGCTGTAAAAAATGACAGAATAAAAATGTACAAGCATGCTATTTGGGATCAGATCAAATTTTTTGATGCCTTTAATATAGAATGGATAGAAAGGTCAAAAAACATCATGGCTGATTTTCTAGCTAATGTTGCTTTAAAGAATGGTGATTTGACTTTGAGTGGGGTATCAATTGTGGAAGTTAAGACTATACCAATTGTCCCTGATAATGTTTGAAACTAGCAAGTTTTTGAGGATGATCAGGATATTCTCAGGTTTATTCAGTGCCTTGACCATTATGAAGGCCAATATGTAGATTGTAATTCTTTAGTTGAGGTGATTGATGGCAAGGATATTGTTTTGGGAAATGAGGTTGTCTAGTTGAGTTCTAATCATATTCCTAAGGGGCTGATAGAACTAGAAGCATTGTTCCGTGACCAAGATGATCATTTATCAGAAAAGACCAGTGCTAAAATTGAGGATTTGGAGGAAGTAAATTTAGGATAAAAAACAACACCTCAAATAGTATATATTGGAAGGAGGTTAGAATCCCATGTTAGGGCAAATCTGATAAAATTGTTAAGGAAGAACAAGAATGTGTTTGCCTAGTCATATGAGGACCTAAAATCCTATAGGGAGGACCTTTTCTAACATGAGATCCCACTGAAACCAGATGCCAAGCCATTCAGGAAAAAAAAGAGACCAATCGACCCATTATTGGCCCCCAAAATACAACAAGAATTGATGAGGTTGAGGGATGCAAGGATTATTGTCTCTAATTTGGTCCCAATGAGGAAAAAGAATGGTGATATAAGGCTTTGTGTTGATTTTAGGAACTTGAATATTGTATCTTTAAAGGATAATTATTTTTTGCCTAACATGGAGGTGAAGTTGCACAAAGTTACTGGTTGTGATTTATTGTCAATGATGGATGGTTTTTCAGGCTACAACCAGGTTTTAGTAAAGGAATCAGAGCAATTTAAAATTGCATTCACTACTCCATGGGGAACATATGTGTATATTAGGATGCCCTTTGGTCTTATAAATGCAGGGGCAACATTCCAGAGAGCTATGGATGTTGCATTTAAAGAATTTATTGATTTATTCATGGTGATCTATCAAGATGATTTGATAGCATATTCCAAGAAAGTAGAGGACCATTGTGGACATTTAGAAAATATTTTTAATAAAGCTTTGGAATATGGTGTTTCTTTGAATCCTAAGAAATGTCAATTTGCAGTAACAAAAGGAAAGTTACTAGGACACATTGTGTCAAAGGAGGGAGTAAGAATTGACCTAGAGAGGATATAAGCGATTCAGAATGTCACTGCTCCAAAGAATGTCAAAGGAGTACAATCTTTTTTAGGAAAGAATAATTTTGTGAGGAGGTTTATTGCTAACTTTTTAGATATTCTTAAGCCTATAATTAAATTGTTGAAGAAGAATGCAAAGTTTAAGTGGGATGAAGAAGCACAATTTTCTTTTGAAAAGATAAAAAAGGCAGTTCAAGAAACACCTCTTTTAAGGTCTCCTGATTACAGTAGGTCATTTTCATTATTTTCTTTTGCATCTTTTCATACAATTGTTGTTGTGTTACTACAAAAGGATGACGATGGTTATGAACATCCCATTGCATTTTTCAGTAAATCACTCCAAGTTGCAGAGTTGAACTATGAGATGATGAAAAAACAAGCATATGGCCTGGTTAAAACTGTGAAGTCATTCAAACCTTATTTGGTTTGTTCAAAAGTAATTACATATGTACCTCATGCAACAATCAAGGAAATTTTTACTCAACCAAAGGTTACTGGTAAGCGATGCAAATGGATAAATAGGATTCAAGAATTTAATTTGGAAATCCATATAACCAAATTAGTAAGAGGACTTGGCCTAGCAAAGTTAATGACAAAAGATAATATGGATTTGGTTCAGGTAAATAATGTAGAAGTACAAGATTTGACAGTGACTAGTATTGAAAGACAACCCTATTATGTTGATATCATGTACTATCTCAAAATTGTCAAGTGCCCTGAGATTATGATTGATAATCAGAAAAGAACCCTCAGGTTGCAAGCTTAAAGATACACATTAGTACAAGGAGATTTATATTGTAAAATTATAAATAGTGTACTTTTTTATGCCTAGATGAGGGGCAAGCTGAAAAGGTCCTAAAAGAAATGCATGTTAGTGTGTGTGGTGGACATTACTTTGCCAAAACTACTGCTCATAAGATCCCGAGGGCTGGTTATTTTTGGCCCTGTTTATTTACAGATTCCTTCAAGTTTGTATGAAAGTGTGAAGCATGTCAGAGATTTGCTTCCAAGCTAAAGTATTCTGGTGCTTTGTTGCTTAATCCAGTAGTGGCTCAGGCACCTTTTTCCATGTGGGAGATTAATTTCATTGGGGATTTTTCAGAAAAATCTGGTGGTTGACATAGTTGGATATTGGTTGCCACAGATTACTTCACAAAATGGGTAGAGGCAATTCCTACTAAGAAGGAAACTAATAAGGTGGTCATTGATTTTATGATAAAAAATGTTTAGACTAGATTTTGTGTCCCTATAAAATTGATAATGAATAATGCTGTGTTTTAGGTTAGAAGAGTTTAGGGATCTCTGTGATGAATATGGAATTATGATATTCTTCCCCATATCATCCCCAAGCTAATGGACAAGAAGAATCCAGTAATAAGAGTTTTCTGTAGATTTTAAAGAAAACCTTAACAAAAAATAAAAAAGCTTGGCATTCTAAGTTGAAATTAGCCTTATGGGCTGATAGAGTAACTATGAAAAAGGCTACTAACCAGTCCTCTTTTGCATTGGTGTATGGTATACAGGCCAGTGTACCATTAATTTACTTCATGTTTATAAATTCATTGAGGAAGAAGGTGTTGAAGTAAGTGATGCTATGCATAACAGAATGATCTAGTTAGTTGAATTGGATGAAATCAGAAGAGAACAACAATAGAAGAACTTGAAGAGACAACATAAAATAAAATATCTGCTTAACAAAAGAGCTAATAATAGAAAGTTTCACCTAGATGACATGGTATTACAATGGAATGCTAAGGCTGAAGATAAAGGGAAATATATAAATTTTGAATCCTTGTGGTTAGGGCCTTATATAATTCATCAGACACATGGTAATGATTCATATTTCTTAAGAAATTTGGATGACGAGGTATTGGAATTGTCAGTGCATGGACAATTCCTAAAACTTTTCTTTAACTAAAATTTTCCATTCACAGTAGTCATGAATATAGGTAGTTGGTTTTAGGTGTGATATTTTTTTGGAGGTTGTACATTTGTATATATTCCAAAGTTTTGCTACAAAGCTATGCCTAGTTGTGGTCTGCTTTTCCCAGAGATCTGGATTCTTGCCTTGATCTGGCAATCAAGTATCCTCAGTCAGAGCCACTGTTGGTCATATTTTGTCTATTTTCTACATTGTGATTTGGACGTTTGTAGGGTTACAAAAAAAGGTTTTTAGCCCTGTTAAAATTTCCAAATTCTTATGCCTAGCTCTTAGCTCCATTGATCTTTGAACTAAAACCCTAAGCCACTATGAAAAATTTGCTTTAAATAATGAAAAATCCTGCTATGTCTTGCAAAGTCGTAAAACCTAGTTTCAAATTTATAGTCATTGGTTTAAGCAACCCTAAACCCTTCGTGTCTTGTTTCTAATTTATTTTTACCTTTTCGAACCACTTAAGTTTTCATTTTGTCTTGTGCTTGGTTGAAGAATATTCCTTTTTATTGGTCTTTACCTTTTTGCATGATCTCGGAATGATATGGAATATGCTCTTTTTGTTTCGAGATTAAACACACATCATTGATCTTGTTTTAAATCATGTGGCTTGCGTGTAATCTTAGAGACTTAGTTGTCACGTGATCTCCAAATAGACCCAAGGTCAAGGTAGGGTTACTTTTACTCTTTGGTCGTGAGATCTCTAGATGGTTTCAAGGTTAAGTTAAAGATCTCGACATTGAGCGAGAACCGTTGATGCACTGTTGATCTAATGGTTGTCTCGTAATCTCGGATGGAATTGGGAAAGTACATATATATCCTAAGATTTAACATGGGTCATTGACATGGATCATGATCGTGTGGTTTGTGCTCAATCTTGAAACATACTCATGGTTTAAGAAATCATCTTGCGACTTGGCATTCTTTCAGTCGTGCAATCCCTAGATCTAACTGTAGTAAAGGCCAGGATAAGTCAGATGAAGTACATGTTCATCTAGAGATTCAGTGAAAGACATTGATTGAGTTCTATTTCTTACATGATCTAAGGGCTTTCGCAATATCTCCGAATGTAACCAGAGTTTATGAAATGTTCTCGCAACTTGGAGATTCCTTCAGTCGCGCACTGTCAGAGTGAACCTGAGTCAAGCTAAAGCTAAGCATGGGTAGTTTGAGATCAAATTTGAACTGTTGATTTTGTTTTAATCCTGTGGCATGTGTGTAATCTCCTAAAATACCCAGAGTTAGTGAAATCATCTGGCGACTTGGAGATAAAGGGTAATCGGCTAACTAGAGTTCAAGGCTAGTTCAAGGAAGGTTAAGGGCCGAAGTCAGAGATAAATTAAAGATCAAACAAGTTTAGAAAGATCATGTTTTGGGCATAAAGCCTTATGAAGAATATACACAAGATCTATCCTTTGAGGCATTATATCTGTGTGCCCCCTGTCCAAGATCAGATCTGAAAGCCTGGGTAACCTAAAAATAATCTACGGATCTGTTTTAAAGTATAAGAAAGTTTGAATCCGGATTGTTGAAGGAGATGTCCACGCCGTTTGTAGCCGTTTAACTTCTTTTTAAATTTTTAAGAAAGACTTTCTCAGGGTTTTCAAGTGGGGTTTCATGTCGTCTTGTTATAGAACATTAAATAGGTAAATTTGATCTTTTGGGCTGTATGTTTACACCTATTGGATGTCGTATGGAGGAGAGATTGGTGTTTGTAAGACATTTATTATATAAATTATCTTCTTAGGGTTTTTGTTAGCCTGTACAACAATATGTAAACCTTTGTCTTATCCTATTATGTTCTTCACCATTAATAAGGAGAGGTCTCAGAGGTTTATAATGCAGATTGGATCAGATTTTCAAGAACTTGAGCTTTCCCAGAAAAGGTATTTGACTTCCTACAGATCTGAAGGGTAAAATTTCCTGAGATAATAAATGCAGACAAGACATTCCATCTATTATTCCTTTTGCAGGGCATGGTTCTTCAGTTTCCCAACAATTTTGTGGCTAGATCATATTTCTTACAGACTGGAGCAAGGAATGTTATAAAGAATGGATGACAAAGCTTCTTGATAGTTGAAATGATTTAATATTCTCTGTCATGTAGTATTTTAATATTTGTAACCCTAACCCTAATTAGATCTGAAGCTTGGTGCAGTCCTTGTTTCTATAAAAGGACTTCCAGGATATTTTTGTAAGGATAGGAATTTTATGCCACAAAAGCTAGTTCTGCATATTTTGACCAAGTTTATCAGTGGTCTCTTTGGCTCTGATTTCATATGCACTTGATGCTTTAATATCAATATATTTTTGTTCTTTCATTTAATTTGCATGATTTGAATGAATAATTGTCTCTGTTTCTAGTTTTTATACTCATTTGGATTGGTTGTTAAGGAAATTCTAGTTCATCACTTTGTAAGGCAGAGTGTCTAACTGTTTTAAGGTTTCTTTCAAGGAGAGAATTAAATCCTTCAGATAGTTTCAGTGAGTAGGAGATTGAAATAGATTTGATAGTTATTTCTTCTTTTTAATAAGTATGAATGGACTATGTAAGGCATAGTCTAATTCAGTAAGCATTTATAGGATTTGCATTTGATGTATCTTTGATGTTAAAGGTCTTTAAATATTGAATGATTCTATGCCCACTGGATAAGGCATTGTTGTGATGTGTAAGTTGTGTGGTTCCCATCAAATCTATATAAAAACTGTTATCATTTTCATTTTTATGTTATATTAAGTCTGCGTGTTGACCACCTTGCCTGAGTTTGGAGCTCCAAAAGAAGAAGGATGAGAATCCTTATTTCACTTGTATTTTCTCTTATCAAATTCATAGTCTTGCTTGTGAAGCTCTGCATAAAGCTGATTGTTAGCATTTGTAAGATTTGTTATCAACTTTTGCAGTAAAAGGTAGGAGTAGATCATTGTGAAAAGTTAATCCACTGAATGATTTACTGAGGAGAAATAAATCAAGTTAGGTACACCCGCTTGAGCTTATGAAGCTCAAAGTGAAGGAGGATTTAATCCTCGTTAATTGGACTTGTTTCTTGACTTAGTTAGAATTTGGGTTTTATAAGAGTCAAGCATTGTTTCTATATAGGATTCTGCAAGAAAAGCTCCAACATGATCAAGGACAACAACCCCAAAGAAGAAATATCTAGAAAAGGATATCCTGACTCATGAAGAGATAGGAGCATAGGAAGAACAAGGAAATCTCCAGGGTTCCCTTAGTCTTGACGAATTCTTCATATCCAACTTTCAGAATCTCATACGGTTTGAGGATCAAAGGGTGGACTCATTTGATCATGCTATAAAAGTTAATGTGGAGGGGCAAGTACTATTGACCCCACAGGTTACTGTCACCGCTTCTCTGTCTTAATTCACTATGCCCACAATAAACACACCACTCACAAAAGTGGATTCAAGCAAAGAAGGGGACACTAAAACACTCTCATCCACCATAGAGTCTGCATTCGCAGACAAAGAAGTAGAATTAGAAGTAATTCTGGCATTTCCAAATGTCCAAACATCTCAGACAACTCAAAGAGAGCCACTTGGAGAAACACTTAGAGATAAGGAGACTAAGAGAGGTTCAGATGCAGGACATAGTCAGGATCCCACTCCTCTGCCTTCACTTCCAACTCCTACTCCCTCTCCTCTACCTTCAATCCCATGTCAGAATCCCACTCCTCTACCTTATGTTCCCATATCTTCATCAGGCCCAACTTCCCAAATACTTCTATTCACAGGGACAACACTATCTTTCGAGACAAAGCAAAAGATGGTAACAAGTATAAAATCATGACGTGGTCTTATTCATATTTTGTGGGTTTCCATTTTCCACCATTTGATTCACAAGGAAGGTTCAACAATGGTTTATGTCCGTTACGATCTCATTTTCATTGAATTTTCTTAATTGTTGTTACCTAAATCTTTTGATCTTTTTTGAAAATATGGATAGAGTCGATACACATTCTAGGATTTAGCATATATTATGCATCATTGGTAATTTATAAGGATTGATAAATTGAAAATGTTAATGTTTGTATCTTCAGTCGTATGATCATTAGAATACATATAATATATGTTGATAAATAATAATATAATATATATGTTATGTTATTATTGATCATATGAAATTTAATATTTAATATTAAATTATTAAATTATTATTCTTAATTAATAATTGATTGATGAAACATTATAAGATTGATTAAATTATAATTAATTGGAAGAGGTATGTCCTTTCTTATAAATAATAATGAATAGACATGTCCCATGAAGGGACATGTCTCTCCTATCCTCATTCCCAATATAAATGAAAGAGAGATTGTTGCATTTGGAAAATACATAAAACATATAGTGTTATTACATTTGCAGCTATCCTAAAAACTTAACATGGTATCAGAGCTAGACTGCAAATGTAAGAGAGTAGTTTGTTGATGGTGAATGTGTGGCTGTCTCCGAAAATACAGTCTCGGTAAAAGGACCATATCTCACAATTGCACCGTTGGATTTTGCTAAATTTTGGATATGTTGGTGAAAACCTAATTTAAAAGAATCTCACTGAAGCGATTAGAAAGAAAGTCTTGGATTCAAAAGTTATGATGGACTATGTACAGGTCTATGTAAAATTTCTGAAAACAACTTTCATTAAAGAGATATTTTAATTTGTTATGATCATGGTCAAGCAATAAAAAAAGAAGCATGCATTCAAGGAAGGGTGTCTATTTCTATAAAGAAAGCATCAATTATATAGTGTCACCTCTCTTG
>MU224357.1:102113-123924 GCA_018584345.1 Thuja plicata | reverse complement strand
GCTTCTGCATTAAGGTGGAAAAGCCTCACATCCCTTGATCTTGTTTATTTGTACGCCAAGGGGAGGTCAAAACTATCTCCTTGACTGTTATTGTTGTGTTTGTTTACTTGTGAACTTTTACTATATCGAATCGGAAACAATGTTCAAGTCACCTTGGTTTTTGTGTCTCGGTGCTTATGTTTGTTTCCTATATTTTATCTGATGAAAGTCATATTCATATTCGTATGGTTGCAGTGGCACCAGTAAGGATTGTATTGACTTCAATGATCCAAAAGCACCCGATGATGATAAATACGATGAGTCCAACAACCAAAGTCCTAGGATTGCATTTAGCTTAGGCTTGCATTTTGCATTGTAGGCTTGCATTTTGCATTGTAGGCTTGCATTCGCATTTTAGGCTTACATCATGGTAGTTTGATGCTCTCTTCATTATCTTCTCATTCTTCAAGGTCCTCATCTTTCATCATGGTTCTTCTTGACTGCATGAGTGTCCGGTCCTTGTTCTTGAGCTTCGTGCACATTCTTTTGGCTAGTAGTTGTTGTATATTGTGAATGACCTGCATGAGATGATTAGTACCATTGCATTCATTGCATTCCATTCATTTTCAAATAGTGCATTTTTATAAATTCATTTGCATACATATATATCCATACATTATAAGCATAACTCAAATCATACATAGCATTTATCCATCTAACATCTATCATAGCATTTTCATGCATCAATAAAACACGTGCATAAACATTTGCATATTCATTCATCGCATACATTTCTATTCTGTACATCTAAAATCATATAGGAAATCATCTCATACACATTTAAAGTAATATATACACATGTACAATGATGCCAAAAAATTGAGCTCATATATATATCGATCGGTCTGAATATACAAGGGTGCTACTCGAGCACAATAGGTCAAAATGGTGGTACAATATACATCATAACCTAACCACCTAGAGGATGTGGAGGTGGGGGCATCCCCTGCTACTGTGGAGGTGGTCCCGCTGGAGGTGGTCCCTGTGGAACAACACGAGTGCTGGCATACTCTGAAAAAGGTAGAATCTGATCTGCTGCCTCAGGAACTGCAAGAGTATATGCAGCATAATAGTAGGCTGCCTGTGTAGCCTCATATCTAATATCCAACTGTGCTCTAGCTAGTGCCTCTCGCAACTCTCGAACCTCCTGGTCCTACTCTAATATCTGGGTATCTCTGATGACCACCTATGTATGAAGTTCATCACGCTCCCTCTATGTCTGCCGCACTCTCTCTCTCGCTCTACAGAGAGCCTCCTGTAGCTGAGCCACCTGTCCGCCAGCTGGAGCGTCAATCAAAACTGCATCGACCATGATGATATCATCACCCTGCTCTGCAGCTCTATCCTAGATACCACTAGGCCCAGCACCTGTATCTGATCCCATAGGCCTCACAAGAATAGCAGTCTAATGTGTACATGGACGTACCACTCTATCCTGCTGTTGTAGTGGTGGCTGCTGACCCTGAGGCTACTGTCCCAGAGGAGGAACCTGTTGTGCCTATTGCTGTGGTGGTGGTTGCACCACCTGAGGAATCTAGCCCACTAGAATCCCATCGGGATGGCGGTACCTAGGCATCTATCATGCTATGCCCCCTGTCAAGCTGCCTCTGTCAACCCTTCTTTGTCTCATGAACGAATCGGGCATATGTACAATACTCAAGTGATACATCCTGAGGCCTCCTGAACTGGCACAACACACGCGTAAGTAGGAAGTGCTTGATCATTGTGATGGTACGCCCTATCAGAGGACGCGAACAGAACATGTACAAAAACTCATGACAAGCATCATCTTAGACCTTAGTAGCTGCCCATGGTCTCCATATCACTGCAGCCATATCATCAATCTGTGCGTGCCACTGCTCAGTCTTACCTAGCGCGAGCTGGGTCATCGGACCGGCATATCTATAAATATATAGCTCTAATGGTTTCCGCGTATCATGAAAAATTGGCCTACATACGCGAAGGTGCTCCCAGGCCTAGATCTCCAACATGACTTCTCTTGCTGCCATAGTGCGGGCACCTTGATACACAACCTTGTGCATCTCATGATACATCTGTGCGAGTATACACTCGCCCCATCCATACATCACTACCGGAACATCTAGCATCTTATGGAGCATAACGCCCCAGCCACACTCCAAACCGTGCTGAACATGATCTGGTACCAGATGACAGTTCAAAAATAATGCGAGAACAACTGCCAAGGGGTAATCTCGGCCATATGTACGTATCAGCTCCTCCCAGGAGATAGCCCGGCCCACCACCAATTGATCCTGAAAAATGGCTCTCAGAGCCTGCATACCATCTCTTGGCTGCGTGCAGTACTCCACGCAAGCTCCATGGAATGGCACTCTCAATATCTGGTATACATCCTCTGGAGTCACCGTCATCTCTCCTTGTGGCAGATGAAAAGTATTCATCTCTGAATGGAAATGCTCAACCAGGGCCCCAAGTAATCTGTGATTTACCTTAATATCGGGTACATAACATAGATATGTCAATCCTAACCCATCAATGTGGGCCCCATCAGCATTTGATAATCTCTGCAGTAACTCACCCATGATAGGATGATGGGACCTGAAACCAATGTCTGGGAGATCGACCTGCAACACAAAGGACAAAATTGGATCAGTACCTCAACAATGATGATTTTCAAAGCAAAAGACAACAAATGTAGTTATGGAACTACTCGACATATAGTTCAACTGGTTGACTCTGCGATGCAAGAAAATAACAATTTTTTGGTTTTTTCCAATTTCCCATGCGAGAAAACTCTTTTCTCGCGCGAGGAAACTCTGGCTCCCTGCGAGCTTTCTGGCTCACGCGAAGTGGGATTTGTTCTCGTGTGAGATTCTAGGAATATTGTGCGAGCGTTGGTGAGGGGCCCGCATGCAGAATCCCCAACCCGCATGAGGAAATATTTTTCTCGCGCGAAGGGCGATCAGGCCTGGCATGAGGAAACTGTTTCCTCCCGCGACATTTGGTGAAACATGGTTTAAATGCTAAAAAATTCTCACTAACACTAAAGAATGATAATTTTTTTGCAGAAATACAAGATCCAATTATGAATACTCACAGGTGCGTCATACTCTGCTGGTTGGTTGTGCCATCGGGTGCGCTCAAATCGATGCATGTGCACAGGAATGCTCTCAATGTTAGCTAGAGCTCTCACCATCTCTAAAGTCAAAGGTGAATACTAATTTGAAAATGACCCCTCCAGGCCTTATATAGCCTTTGACCTAATTTTTCAAAGTGCTCTGTTTTCCGCAAAAATTGCACCCTTGGCTAATTGGACCGTTCTGGATCTATTTTTGTGATCAAAATCAAAATCTCACACTCCTAAGTAGCTCAAAATTGTGTTTTAAAAATCTCAGGACTGACGTGATCGGATGCTTGTGCAGTCATCTTTCTGATGTTGGTTCCTTGTCAGGATTATCTCTTGTCATCATTTTCTCAACTTCTGCAATCTTTTCATCAAAGTCAACTCTAGTCAATTCTAGTCAACTATGGTCAAACCTAATCAACAGGACCTCTCGATCGCTCTAAATTGATTATGCCCTCTCTTGATCTATCTTTTTCTGTGATTTCTCGCTCTCATCTTTATGATGTGTCTTCTTTCTATTTTGCTCCCGATGGGGCAAGATGATTGCATCATTGAATATTTTTGCATCATTCTCGAATCAGTCTGATCTGAATCAAAAGTCCCCATCGCTAGGGGCATCTCATCACTTGGGGCATATTTAGTTTTTCGTACCTTATGGTCAAAATTGGATATTCCATGATCTTGAATATTTTCATCTCGTCATCTATCTTGCTAGGTATCTGAGCAATCTAACTCAAATCCTCAAAGATCACACTTCGTTCTGGAGATAGTCCTAAATTGATTATCTTTTGAGGCAGGTATTGGGGCAATCTAACCCTGACTCCTAAAGGTTGAGCCTCATTCTGGGGACAGTCTTGTGAAAGATATCAATCTGACTAGTGTCTGGGAAATCTAACCTAGACATTGGGGGACTAAGCTTCATTCTGGAGATGATTCTTGAAATCTCATTGGGTATTAGGGAAATCTAACCCTAATTCCTTAAAGTCATGCTTTGTTTTGAAGATGACTCTCAAAAACTCTTTAAACCGTTATCTAGGCAATCTAACCTGGATCTCGGAAGGCTTACCTTCGTATTGGGGCAATCTAACCCTGATTCTGGAGATAGTCCTAGATCTTCATTAGCTCTTAGTGGACATTGGGGCAATCTAACCCCGATTCTGATCTTCACTTCAGACTATTTTTTGAATCAATGTGCTGCTCGCACATAAATTTAAAGAGGGGCAAAATGTAACACCCCAAAATTGGCACCTAATAATCCTAATCAATTTTGGTGCATTCCTTCAATTTTCTCATCATCGAAGTCCTATTGTACACGAAAAATTCTTCTCCTGATCGACTTTAATTGCCTGAGTTTCAAATGCAAAAAACCCAAATTTGCATAAATCTGACATTACATTTAATTCCTAAATTCTCAATGATTATTAGCTAAAAAGCCCCTATGATTAATTGATTTAATCCTAAAGTCTTAAGTGCTTTTAATTAAATCAATTCCACCCCCTTTGGCTAATATATATAAAAGGAATTGAAAGGCTATTTAATTATTGGATGAATTATCCTCAAAAAGGAATTCCATAATTCCATGTGAAAGGACACTTATGTGGCAATCATTCACTCTTTTATTTAAATAATCTTTGCTTATTTGTCTCAAATGGGGAATGAAGAGACAATTGTTTCTTTTCAAGAAACTCTTCACTCTCTTTCCTTGGTTTTCTATAAATTGGACTTCTTTTCTTCATTAGAGATGAGGATTTTTTGGAGAGCATCAATATTATAGGCAATTTATATTGGATTTTCATGTTTTAAGCTCATTTTGCATAATTAGTGTAAATTTCAATTGGAATTAAAGATATATTCTTTCATTTAAGATTCATTTCTATATCTAATATTTCAATTTGAGGTTTTCAAGCTTTCATAGATTACAAGCAATTCAATTCTAGTTTAAGAGAAAATTCCTTTCATAGATTACAAACTTTTCATTTCTAGACTAAGAGTATTTTTTTTTTTGCTAGTTTAATTGCATTTTGCTTCCTTAGTTTAGTTGCAATTCATCCTTAGTTTAGTTTCAATTCACTTTCATAGCTTAATTGTTTCTCATTTCATAGATTTAAGAGCATCTTCTCATGGATTAGTTGCAGATTTCTCATAGAATAATGGCAATTCTTCTCTTCTTGCATTCTTAAAATCCTCCATGTTAGCAATGGTCAAGTTGTTGGCTCTCATTCTGAGGGTAAAATTCAACATCCATAGCTAATTAGGAGGCAACAGGTCACCTCAATCGAATTTGCAGAACAAACAACTCATGTTTGTCTTTGTGAATTGAGCGATTGTGTAAAGACTATGTTGTGTTTGTGTTGAATTCTGAGGTCTACATTCAGCATATAACAATCATGAGATGATATTTATAAATCTATGAGTTATGGTGAATATCATGAACTTGATATTCTTGGTCAGACCATATCTCTGATATCATATTGAGGTGATATCTAAAATACTTTTTGAGTTATGGTGAATATCATGAGACTTGATATTCTTGGTCAGACCATATCTCTTTATATCATGATGAGGTGATATCTTCTCTCTTAAAAGTAATGGATCTTTTGTTAATCATATTTTGATGAATTTTATCTTCCCTAACTAAAAGGGAGTGTTGATGTGTGTGTAGATATGGTAAGGGTCATAAGTGTTGACACGAGAGACCACTACACATTTTGTTTGATCATCCTCCCTAGCTAAGAGGGAGTGTTAATGTTTGTATCTTCAGTCATATGATTATTAGAATACATATAATATATGTTGATTATAATAATATAATATATATGTTATATTATTATTAATCATATAAAATTTAATATTTAATATTAAATTATTAAATTATTATTCTTAATTAATAATTGATTGATGAAACATTATAAGATTGATTAAATTATAATTAATTGGAAGAGGTATGTCCTTTTTATAAATAATAATGAATAGACATGTCCCATGAAGGGACATGTCTCTCCTATCCTCATTCCCAATATAAATGAAAGAGAGATTATTGCATTTGAAAAATACATAAAACATAGAGTGTTATTACATTTGCAGCTATCCTAAAAAATTAACAGAAAATATAAAAGAAGTACTAAATTTATTTTGCAGCTTAAAGTCTTTAAAGTACCATAAAATGCCTCCTCGTGAACATTTACATTTATCTTCAACTGAGTTTTCCAAGTGGTTCTACCACGACCACAAAGAACCTTGAGAATAACTTCGTTATCTTTCAAAAGAGGAAATCATATCTTGAATTCTTAGCAATTGATTTGTGTAAAAACAATGCTCAACAATATCCTTTATGATTTGAGAATAAATTTTTTAAGGCATTTAGCCTTCCTTGGGATTAAGATCCTTGTTGTATTTGAGCAGTGAGTTGTAGGCAATGTGCCTCAATGCATGTGCATTCCCATTTTTAATACTCCTTACAGGGTATAGTGCTTTTAACAGAGTACATTCATCTTGTGAGTTTGATCCCCAATGTGGTTTTTCCCCTAACAAGGTTTCCCCATCAAAAATATTGGTGTTATGTGTTGATTATTGTGTTATTTTCTTGCATTCATGTTTATCTTTCAAATTTGAGTTTAAGTTGGTAATTTGGTTAAAGATCTTGAGTTTTTGGACACAACTAATTCACCCCCGTCTTCGTTGTGTGTGTTGCATTTATTTTGACAATTGATATTAGAGCTAGTGTCCTCTTTTGGAAGCTTCACTTCTTGAGGAGACCTAGGATGTCAACCTTTAAGGAGTGTTTGAGATTTGATAGAACAAATTATACTATATGGAAGAACCTGATGATTACACACTTGAGATGTCTTAGTTAAGAACATTGAAATGTTACAAAGAAAGATTACAAGCGTCCATTTGATCTATCTACTACGAATGCTGATGAAAATAAATATTTCAAATATAATAAGAGAGAAAAATAAACTTTGAATAGTGGTTTATCAGATGGTGAATATACAAACATTTTAGGATTATAAACTGCACATGAGGTATGGACAAAGTTGGAGACATTATATGAAGGTGAATAATTTGTGAAGCAAGCCAAGCTACAAAGTCTTACAGGAAAATATGAATCACTAAGCATGAAGGAAGATGAGAACATTACTGCTTATGTGAATCAGATCACCAAAGTTATTTGTGGAATCATATGCGCTGGTGGAACCTTGGAAGAAGATAAAATTATTTCTAAGATGATGAGATCCTTTCCTCCTATTTACAATCACAAATTTGCTGCTATTAAAGAAATCAGTACCATCACAAAAGTGACAAGATATACAGTGATTGGTAAATTATCTACTTTTGAAATGAGAGAATTTGGTGATAGTCATCCTAAAGTTGAAACTGCATTTAAAGCTAACATTTCTAAGGATAAGAGAATATGATTCTAGAGAAAGTTCATCAAAGTATGAATCTAGATATACTAAGGAATGGGAAAAGATTGAGGAAGAAGAAAAACAATCTTGATGAGCTTGAAGCCCAAATTGCAAAGAGAATACCTAAGGGATTCGGTAAGTATCAAGAAAAGTTGGATTTGAAATGTTTTGCATGTTAATATTGGTCATATTGCTTCGAGATGCCCTTATAGAGAACATAAGTATAAGTCCAAGAAATTCAAATCTAAATATCAAAGAAGTATTATTATGTTGTTGATGAAGGTGTGATTGATGATGAATCTAAAAAGAGTGAATATGAGATTGTGTTTATTTCTATCAAAGATGAAAATTCTAACTTTGTGAATGAAGAAAAAGCCTTAGTTTTGCATGTGGATAAGAAGGATGAATGTGTTATTGATAGTGGATGTTCACAACACATGACTAAAGAAATTTTTTTTGTGAGATTGGAAATATATGATGGTAGTGTTTTCAGATTTAGCGATGACACTCCTTGCATGATTAAAGGAAAAGGTTCTATTACTCTTGATGGTAAGACTAATAATGATGATGTTCTATATGTTGAAGGTTTGCAATATAATCTTTTGAGTGTTGGTTAGTTAGTTGATAAAGAATAAGACTTACAATTCAAGGATGAGATGTGCAAGATTATTGGAAACTCTATAATTGAGATTTCTACAGGAAGAAAGACTAAAGGTAATGTATTTTATTTGAACAATTTTGAGACTACATGCTTGATTGCTAAGATTGATGATAGTTGGTTGTGGCATAAGATATTTTGTGATGTGAACTTTGATAACATTGTGAAGATAAGTACTACAAGAGATGTTAGAGATCTTCATAAATTGTTGAAACCTGCTAATGTGATGTGTAAGCAATGTGAGTTGTGTAAATTTACTAAGTCTACTTTTTAGAGTAATAATTATTCTTCAAGTGGAATTTTGGATTTGGTGCATACAGATGTATGTGGTCCTACAAGAACACGAAGCTACTATGGGGATAGTTATTTTATTCTATTCATTGATGAATATTCTAGAATGATGTGGGTTACATTTTTGAAAGAGAAATCTGAAGCCTTTTACAGATTCAATATTTTCAAATCTATGGTTGAGACTAAAACAAGATTGAGGTTGAAATGTATGAGACCAGACAGAGGTGGTGAGTTTACCTCTATTGAGTTTAACAATTTTGTGAAGAGCATGAAATAAACAGATAGATGTCTACTCCGCAGACCCCACAATAGAATGAAATTGCAGAGAAAAGAAATAAAAGTTTTCTAGACACTGCTAGAATCATGATGATTGAAGTTAATGTTTTGCAGATCTATTAGAGAGAACTTTTTAGCGCTGCAATATATATATATATATATATAGAACTAAGTACAAATTAATGAAGGAACCGATAAGACTCCTTATGAACAATGGCATTTTCATGTTCCTAGAGTGAAATATTTTAGAATATTTCAAAGTAAATGTTATATCAAAGGAGATGAAGACTTAGGAAAGTTTGATCCTAGATGTGATGAGGGAATATTTCTTGGTTATTCTACAAAAAACAAAGCATATAAATGTTATGATCTGAGGTTGAAGAAAGTAATTGAAAGTGCAAATGTAAGAGAGGATGATAATTTTTAGAAACATGTCAGACCTTGTAGTTATGAATCAAATGATGAGGAAGAGAGTCAAATTGTGCAAATGCATAATCAAAATCAAAATCAGAATCAGAATGGATGGGTAGAACGTAATGAAGAAGATGCAAATGATGAAGTGGAAACACAAGAGTCTACTACAAAAGAAAATCTAAAGACTCTCTCGTATGTAAGATTGAATCATTCAGAAAATAAAATTATTGGTGATAGGAGTTAGGGTGTTCAGATTAGAGGAAGAATTTCTAGAAGTAAATTTTTTTTGATTTCTAAGATTGAGCCTAAACATGTTGATGAAACATGCAAAGACAATAGTTCGATTAAAGTGATGAAAGAAGAATTAAAAAAAATTAAAAATAATAATACATCGATTCTTGTTCCCAGACCCAAGGACAAGAATGTGAATGATACTAAATGGGTATTCAGAAAAAATTGAATGAGGAAGGTGGAGTGGTTTGGAATAAATCCAGAATTTTTTTCAAAGGATACTCAAAGATGGAAGGAATTAACTTTGAGAAGACCTTTTCTCTTGTTGCTAGAATTGAAGTTATAGTATATTTCTTGCATATGCTACTTACATAGATTTAAAGGTATATCAAATGGATGTTAAGTATGCATTCTTGAATGGAGAGTTGGAAGAGGTAGTATACAATGAGAAAATAGATGGTTGTTTGTCCTAAGGTCATATTACTAAGAGGGGGGGGGAGGAATCAGTGATCTACCAAATAATCCAAACTTCTCTATTTTAAAACTTAAACCAACATTCACAAGATTAAAATTAATTGAAGCAAATGAAAATTATAAGCATCCAAGTCCATCCACAAAATTGACACATATTTATCTCATCAAAACCCAAATAGGGAGAAAACCACGGTGGGGATTAGTACCCACTAAATGATGTACTCTTCTAAAGTATGCCCTGTGAAGAGCTTAACCTTGTTCAAAGTTACAACAACACTATAAGGTGCTACCCAGTTAAGGGATTTACCTTACACTTGTTAGGACCTTTACCCTGTTAAGAGTAGCCTTTCTAGAGGACTTTAAACACTTGACAAAGTGTCACCTTGTTAGAGGATTTACAACAAAGATCTCTTAGGATATACCCAGTAAAGGGATGTAACCTACTGCAACTGTTAGGGAACAACAAAAAGAATGATCTGTACAACAACACTACCTCTGCTTAATCAGATCCACTGAAGCACACAATATCTTTTAAGCATACATGAATCTTCCCTATCTTGATCGCAACATGCACCTTACACCACACTTATTCAACATACAATCAACACTCTTAGCCTTCAACTTCATCCATTAAATACTGAAATTTTAAGTGCACCACCTTGATCAAAACCTAAATTAGAACTTCAAACATCTCGATCAAATCCAACGCGCCATATAACAAAATTAAATGCATAAAATGGTTTTCCAAGACTGTGTTGGCCAATACAATGATTTACATAGAATGTCATGTCAAGGAGTCAAACACATTTTGACCAAACACAAGCTTCTTGAAGAATATTATCCACCTACTAACATAAAGCAATGTGATTCCAGATCATCATCTCCAATCATGAAGACACATCACGAGCTCATGAATAACTCAATTGATTCCACCAAAACCTTAACACCGATCACCGATCAAATATTTATCATATATCGCTCAAGAACACAAGTACTGTAACCTGTTAAAAACTCTGCCTCTTCTCACAAGTAACCTATCCTGCACACTGGTCACTCAAATTAGTTGTGGTCACAGTTGTAGCATCTAAATATTTTTGGCCACCATATCCCGTGACCGCGCCAAAAGATACAACATAGATTTGACAAGACATTCAAATCATCTATCACTTGTCATTAACTATTCTAGCAGTTGCACTGTTATACTTCAACTGATCACAACTTTATCATACGATCACTTCAATAGTAGCAGTCATGCATTAGACATACAAAGACATACCTAAGTTTCCCATAAAGATAGAAATCATCAAAACTCACCACAACCTTTCATTCATCACAACTATGCTTGGAAACATACTAAGAACATAAAGTCAATAATTGACATCAATGACAACATAATATCTGATCATCATGTAATGAAATCTAATCATGACATCTCTAGAACTCACTTAACATCTTTGCATAAGGTATGAGAACAATATCCCCCTTTGGAATTGATGACAATGTTAGGATTAGGTAATACTGAGAGGGGGTGAATCAATATTACAACACTTTATAAACTTATTTAACCAATTCAATCACAACCATGAAATAACTAAAATGAAAAGAACATGCATAAGGTAAAAAACTCATAGCACCATGATTTCTTCATGAGGAAACCATAGCCAAGGGAAAACCCTGGTGGGGATGATACCCACAAATAATGCACTAGGAGTATAGTGTCCCTATTAGGATACCTAGCCATGTTAGGAGTGGAATATTATATTTAGTACATTTCCCTATTAAGGGATAGAAGGCCCTGTTAGGGGTATACAATGAGCACACTGCTCTTACAAAGAAAATATGTTCTGATACAATAATTTATCAAAAAGAGAACAATATAGGCATATTCTATGCTTAATTAGTCCCAATTATATCTCACATCAACTTCTACCTGATTCCGACATCATAATGCATCTACGCATTCCACCTCTATCTTCGCATCATAAAACAACTCTACTTATATACTTGATCGCAAAAACATTCTTCTAGTTGTTTCTTAGGAACACCACAAAATGTGTCCAACACTTAACCAAATATCAAATCCATAGTCAAAAATCATACTTTAACAAAAGTGGGGTAGGAACTAATCCAAAACCAACCTAGAACTTCTAGATTCCATGTTATACTCCCTTAATCATCGCGACCATTCAACTGCTTTGTATCACTGTTATATTGTCTTTGCCTATCTTCAGCAGGTTATAAGTCTCAGAGATCAACTCCAAAATACAAGCGACCTTAATTGAATATCTAATATATTCCAAAATGTCTCCCTCTAAGTTCGCATCACTTAGATCTCCATATACTATGCTCATTGACTAAAACTGTGTGACTGTACGCTATAAACTACATTATGGACTTAGTCATTTTTACAAAAATAAATATCCAAAACTGTGTTGTACTCCAAGTGACAATGCAGATGAGTAGTGTTTCCATAAATGACAACCTTTATGCAATCCTAAATGAGCCACTTGCCAACAATTTTGCCCTTTGGCATTGATGGCAACACTTAGTGAAAAATACTAAGTGCTCAATACCAAACTATTGACCAAGTGCATATTTTATTCTTCATACATATTACATTTTTCACACATATTGCTCCTTGTTTGACATCAATGGAAAAGGTGTACCATAAATAGTATTTATATACAAATCAAAATTGCACAACTGATCATCAAACACTCATACCATGTGAAGTATATCTTGGAAAGAGATTTCCAAGATCTTTGCCTTTGTAGTCCTTGTGTTTACCAAAATATGACCCACATGGATTATTACATTGAGTGCAAATGATGAAGTCTCATCTCCCTTTAGTTCTCTAGGCATATAATCAGTGTGTGCCTTCACTGCTGTCTCTATGTCAGAAAGGTGTTTTTCAAGAATTGATAGTTTAGGAGTGATTACACTCTTCAACACACAAAATATTTTTATCCTCCCTTTCTTTTTTTCCACTACACTGGTTTTGTCCAAAAGTCCAGACACTTCTTTATCCAACTCTATGACAGTGTGTGAGGAGGACTCACAACTATGTATAAACTTATCTAGAGTCTTTCTATCATTGGCAATGATATTTTCAATATTCTAAAGGTTCTTGATGGGATTTATACAGTAACTATATAGCTTCCTTCCATGTCCATTGCAGGTCTTTTCTTAAGCAATAGTGTTACTTAGTGTACCCAAGTCCCATGTGATTGACTTGCATAATTTGTCAAGTTTTTTTCCAAGTATGTTTTTTCAGCTCTTACTTTTGCGATCTTCTCCATAGACTCAAAGTGATTATTAAAGTCATCTAATGCTTTGTTCAGGTTCTTTGTTGTATCCTTTCCTTGGAAAGTGAAAGGTAAGGGTAGGAGTTTGTTAATATCATCAACTTCCCTTCCCAATACCCTTGAGTTTTTCTCTTTTTTCTATTCAGATCTCTCTTTTTCTTTGGCAAAGGTTATGTAAGATATCTTCATTAGCTCATCCCCATCCATTTTTTCTACATTATTTCTTAGATTTTTATCTCCACTTGTCAACAATAAAGTTGAAGAAACATATACTTGTGTTTCTTTCTTAACATCAACTTTAATTGATGCTTCCTTTGCTACTTCAACTGAACTCTCTTTCTGTTCTTCCTTAGTGTCAACTTTCTTCTTTGTCTCATTCAGTTCATTGCTTCCATCAATACTAGTAATAATATACTAATTCCCTTCAAAAGGGTCTCTTGCATCCTGCAAAGTCTCCAAAGACACAGGCACACCAACCACAAATAATTCTGGTTGCTTTACTGTACTGATAAATTTACTGTTATCTTATGCATCCTTAGATGTATCAAGATTTACTTTTGCAACCTTGGATAAATCTCCTCTAAGAATATTTTTAGGCTTAGTATCCTTGTTCTTAGGAGGTGAAGAATTTTCAGGCTTAACTTCCAATAGAACTTTATCAATAGCTTTATGTCTGTCCTCTATGACCTCGTCATATTTCCTTCCCATTATATTTATTAGCCTTGCTTTGATTCTCAACAATGGTTTTATTTATTTTAGTATCCTCTCATGTTCATAATAAGATACAACATGTAGCATATCATCTATAGCTTTCCTTCTTATTTTATCATCCTCTATTAGTGCTAATTGTTTAATAAATTTCCAATTTCTCATACAACTCCTTAGGAATACTACCTTTTATCTCAAGTTGATTTTTCTTGAATGCAAGAATATGATCTATTACAAAATCTTCAATAAGAATCCTATCTTTCTCATCATACCTCTCATAATATTTAGGAAACTAATTGAGCTTTTCTTGATCAATGATTCTTAATCTCCTTATAGATCTCAAAATCTCCCATAGGCTCATATTTACAATGTATGTATGCACTAATATCCTCAACATGTATAATGTCGTATGGTATTTGTGAAAACGTGCCTTCGGGACCATATTTGGTGGATTTACAGGGATTTTTCTTAAACTTGTATCTAGGTCTTTCATTGAAATCATAAATCAATAGAGTATGCATAATCAAAGCTTGTAAATAATAAAAAATACCTCTTCTTTGATGAATTTGTGAATTTGTGCTCAGTCAATCACAAATTTTCTTGGTTTTCCTTCTTGCTTCACTGATCTCCTTCAACTCTTCTTCAAATAGTGATTAGATATGTTCAACTAAGTAGACTTATAATTTTCCATTTAAGAATTGACACATTTCCCAATAACCTTAACTCTACAATGATCTAGTCAATCATTAATCTGGCAATCACAAGATACATTGTGTATAGCTATGCGATTTTAGATAGACATTGCAAATCGAACATATATTCTCTCCATAAGCTTGCAAAAGCTTATTCCACATAAACAGGGGTTGGATGGTTTTCTATTTTATTTCTCCAAAGCTCCCCATAAAGCCATGCTTGGTCATTTAGGTTGATGTAACAAAATTAGGTGAGGGTTTAGTAGCATCTATTGAATCTCCCTGAACCTTAGTCTCACTTTGCTCCTTCAATTTCCAAACTTTACCACTCTCTTTCACAAATTGTTTGTCAAACTCTTCCATGTATTCTACCATACTTTTTCCAACATCATTAACATTTTTATTTATAACAATAGGTGGTGGTCTTCTGTTACTTGTAGCACCATTATACCTGCAAAATGTTTCTATATGTCCTTGTTTGTTACACTTGTAGCGTGTAGGAGATGATCCATTCTTATTAACTTGTAACCTGCAATTCCTTGCAATGTGTCCAAAGTTTTTGGATTTGTAACATGTAATCTTAGCTGTTGTTTCCTCTTTGATATAATCTTGTTTAGTGTGAGATTGATAAGGTTTTCTACATTTTGTCTTCTTGTGTCCATATTCATATCAATTGAAACAATAACCATAAAAGGGTTTATAAGGAGCTTTACATCTGCAATCCCTCTTCATGTGATCAATTTTGTTGCATCCAAAATATCTAGCTATGAAAGTTCTGATTTTCTCTCTAGCTTCTTCTTTAGTAGGTTTTCTACATCTGTCTTTTCTTCAGATTTCTTTTCTTAAGATTTAGATTATTCAACTTTATCAAAGCCAACTCATGTCATGTCACCTTTAGGTTTGTGTCTTTCCGCCTGTTCATCAATCTTTCCACGACTTGCATGATGTTTTTCAGTGTG
This sequence comes from Thuja plicata, assembly GCA_018584345.1. Taxonomy (NCBI): domain Eukaryota; kingdom Viridiplantae; phylum Streptophyta; class Pinopsida; order Cupressales; family Cupressaceae; genus Thuja; species Thuja plicata. Next base: position 108,365 of record MU224357.1, on the reverse strand, counting down.
ATTATTAGCTTCAACAAGTTCTCCTTTAATGATTTGGTTGTATTTCTCTAATTCATGATACTTGATTATGTAGTCATCAAGTTCAACATGTATCTTTCCCATCTGAACATTTTTATTCATTAGGATCTCTTCAATTTTGGTTTTTCCATCTCTATTGTTGAATTTCTTTAGCTATCTGAATAGAAGTAGTTTCGTGTTCCTGCTTCAATTCTTCTTTTTCTTGTTCAATTTGCTTGATCTGATCAGACAAATCATTATTAGATTCCTCTTTTATCTTCTCCATAAGGTCTTGTTTTTGGTTCCTAGAAAGTTCAAGTTGTTCCTTAAGCTTATTGATGAAACCTTCTTCTCTTCTCAATTTTAATTTCAAATCACCATTTTCAGCTTTAGCCTTATCAAGATCTTCAAGTGTTGCTTCAAAGTTCTCTTCCAAAATTGAATCCATCTAGATCTACCTTAAGCTATTAGGCTTTCTCTCCAAGGGCCACAAGCTCTGATACCAATTGTTAGGATTAGGTAATATTGAGAGGGGGGTGAATCAGTATTACAACACTTTATAAATTTTTTTAACCAATTCAAACTGAAGCACGCAATAACTGAAATGAAAATAACATACACATAAAGTAAACAACTCATAACACCATGATTTATTCATGAGGAAACCCTGGCCAAGGGAAAACCTTGGTGCGAATGATACCCACAAATAATGCACTAGGAGTATAGTGTCCCTGTTAGGAGACCTAACACTATTAGGAGACCTAACACTGTTAGGAGATGGATATTATATTTAGTACATTTCCCTATTAAGGGATAGAAGACCCTATTAGGGGTATATAATGAGCACACTTCTCTTACAAATAAAATCTGTTATGATACAATGGTTTATCAAAAAGTGAAAAATGCAAGCATCTGTTATGCTTAAGTAGTTCCAATTATAGCTCAGATCAAATTCTCTCTGATCCTGACATCATAATGCATCTACGCATTCCAAACCTATCTTCACATCATAAAATAACTTTACTTATATACTTGATCTCAAAAAGATTCTTCTAGTTGGCTCTTAGGAACACCACAAAACATGTCCAACACTTAACCAAATATCAAATCCATAGTCAAAGATCATACATTAACAAAAGTGGGGTAGGTCCCAATCCAAATCCAACTTAGCACTTCTAGATTCCACTTTATACTCCGCTAAGCATCACGACCATTCAACTGCTCTGAATCGGTGTTATACTGTCTTCACCTGCCTTCAACATGCTATAACTCTCAAAGATCAACTCCAAAATACAAGTGACCTTAACCACAGGTCTACTATATCCAAAAATGTCTCCCTCTAAGCTCACATGACTTAGATCTCCATTTACTATGCTCGCTAACCAAAAATGTGTGACTGTACACTATAAACTACCTTATGGACTTAGTCATTTTTACAAAACTGAATATCCAAAACTGTGTTTTACTCCAAGTGACCATCAAAATAAGTAGTATTTCCATAAATTAAATCCTCTATGCAATCCTAAATGGGCATGTTGAGGTTTTATAATTACCACCCCAACTCAGGCATTGGGGTTTTATAGGTATTCTATCCTAACAATGGAAACCTTCTCTAGCTGTGGATGGACTATGATTGAGAAGGACTCTCCAGATTCTAGGCTGGTTCCTATCTGATTTGGGATATCACCCCCTGATTGAAAACTAAATTGGGAAAAGGGAGAAAGATTTAAAACTGAATGGGAAATGAGGTGATACACCAAAACTTACTCCAGATCTATCAGGATTTTTCAAACCAGCATCCCCAACTACAAAATCACTAAGCTGCATTTATCATTCTCTACTCAACATAAAGGTTGACTAGAATTCACTATTAGGGTTAATACCACAAACAGTAAAAACTGACAACAAACTTACATATTCTGCAAAAAGGCCTGATTTTTGATAACATAGGAAAGGAATCAGAAAACCATTCACTTTACTAGATCACATAAAATATGCAACACTTAATGCAGAAAAGAAGAATAGGATTGGATCCAATACTCAGAAATTGTTGTAATCAGAAAGCCTGCTCTTATTTCCTTCAAAAACCTGAAAATGTGGTTACAAAGTGGTTTCCAAAACATCTAGGAACAATATGTTCACTATATGCACTATGTCCCAAATCTGCAACTCAAATGGATACAAAAAGCATCAAAAAGGTCTATAGGACCCCATAGTTCACTAAAAGAACCTTCTCTCCAGATTTTGAACCCCTAAACATGAAGTAAACAGTCCACTAAATAGCCCACATGGCTATCTTGAAAATGAGATCTCCCTCCAAAAAGGTCTCCTATACAGAAAGAAACCCCTAATCAAAGGCCAAAACAATGCCTAAAATGTAGCCTTCAATCAAGCCCCCCTTCAAAATAGAGCATATCCCTAAATCCATGGCATGAGCAATGCCCAAAATGAAGCCCTAAAGGCCAATTTCAAAAATGAGACTCCTAAAGTTGGCATTTTAAAAGATTTTTCACCTTTTTTACATTATGTTACCAAATTTGTTTACATAATATAACAAAATTCACCCAAAAAGCATAAAAGACCCCAAATGTATAAAAAACGGGTTACATTTACATAAAAAAAAAACTTAACCCCAGTTAGAACCAACCACATCTTCAAAAACCCTAACTTTTAGCCAAATTCGATCCCTAGCTAAGCTAACTCTAACTCCATCACAGCTAATACAATGCAAAAATATCTCTTCATTTGTAATTTGATGGATTCCAAATCCCTATCAAACTTGGAAAAGGTATTGTTTTCCATTTCATTTTCGCATTTTGCTGTTTGGGAGAAAATTTACGTTAGGGTTTCCTGCTGCTGTGTCGCCATACTGAGAAGTTCATCTCTGGCGCTCTTTTTGTTTGACTTGTTCTTGGGTGGTTTGGGCGGTATTTAACACTGGAGTATATATTTCCATTAAAAAATGACGTCTAATCTGGAACTCTTTTTGGTCTTTGGGCTGTAACCTGTTGTTTCCATGCCATAACATATGGCGTTTTGTATTTACATAGACTCAATCTCTATCATGGAACTCAGGCTCCACCTCTAGTTATCACTTGGGATCCATTTGCGGGCTCTCCTTTGTATCTTTTTGCATGCCATATGATATGGCTCTATCCTTGCATCATTTGAACTCGCTGCATGGAGTGAACTTGGTCTACAACTTCCATTTTTCAAAAATCTACAAGCTGGAGTCCTCTGGCCATAATATATGGCGCAGTCTGTGGAGATTTTGAATGCTTGCTGGGGTTTTTTTTGTCTCTTGCTTAGATACCATGACATGGCATTTCTTCTACATCTGGACTCCACTAGATAAGTAACATCTGATGTTTGCAGCTTTACTTCAAGTTTTGTTCTGTTTGTTGCTGAATAGCACAAAAATCTGGAATACCCAAATAGCTTAATCTGTACATCTAAACATAAACTTGAGAACACACCTGCAAGATGTCATTTTATTGTTTGATAAATGAACTCCATTCTATCTTCTTTTCTGTAGCTTTACTTCCATCCACTACTGTCTGATCATTTTTTAAATATACAGTCCTTCTATGTAATAAATATTGTATAAATACACCGTTTACTCCAATTTTATTTAAACATGAATATTGTACCTGTAATAACATTACAATCGATGGATACATATCACTGTTAATTCGACACACCAAGGCAATGATGTTTGCTCTATTTTGCATAATATCTTTTTTTTTCTCTTGATATGCACTGTCATGGACTGCATTCTGCACATGCATAAACTAATCTTGAATAACACAGATGTATATCCTCCTTTATTTGACAGTGCTGTCAATTGAATAACATGGGCATGCATATTATAATGAATAGAAACATTGTATTTCTCCTTTTGCATATGCTCCTCCTTTTTTAACATACATGCTATTGCTTTCCTTCACCATCATACTTCATAAAATAGTATTCAAACAACACCTAAATTTACTTGTTATGTTTACACCATCATTGATAACATGCATAACAGTAACAACATTTGACCTTCATTATGATAAAAAATCCATTTGTTATCTGACTATACATAACAACATCTTAATTCATTGTTTGTTCTGGCATATGTACTGCATTTGGACATCTTTTCCTTTGTCATGCAAACTCATAACAACCTTTCATAATACTATTTTTACTCTTCAGGTATCTTCATATTAGCATTATATCACAGTGACACATATTTTTTATGTCTCTAGACAACTTTGTCATTTGATTTTTTCCTTAAATATGGATTGTTATTTGATCTCTAACATCTGCATAATCATTCTATTTGCAAACAACATTATAGATAACCTTTACTTGTGCAGATTTGAATAACATGGTTACCTCATTATTTGATTACAATTCATCTTTTATTGCATAGGCATCTTCCAACATCATTAATGTACCCTACATTTCTCTTCCTTCTGCATTTTTCCTTTCCTGAATTCATGAACCTCCAACATTATTTCATTCTTTAATAATGCATATTGTGAAGTTCGAGCACAGGCTCGTGACACTCACTACATCTTTTAATTACATCAAAGGTTTTCATAAAGATATGTCTTTTTGATGTTATTATTCTGCCAATGAAGATGCATACTTTTCTACTGCATTGATATCATCGGTTAATATGCAATTCAGGGAGTTTGACTGATGTATGGTGTTCTTTATTGAATTATGTATTGCTTAGATCCAATTGGATCTAACATCTTTTCCTCCATAATGATTGTAGGAAATAGGACCAACAGAAGACCTAGGAGAGACAGATACAAGACCGAGACATGAAGACTTCAAATGATGTAGATGAACAACTCTAGAAACTAGAAGACCTCTTAAAGGCAATACATAGATCCCTAGACTTCATCATGCCTTACTCTTACTTTCTTTTCTGCATATGTCCTCTAAGTTTTTGTATGCAAGATGTAACCTTGAAGGAACACTTGTCTAATACATTCAGTTTTGAATGCACAATGTAATGATCATTTATGATTTTGAAATCACACATTTGATCAATACTTAGAGTACAAAATGAAATATGATAATATGAATGTAATAGAAATGTATGCATCTTTACTGGCTGAATAGTAATGTTAAAAAGATGTCTCTTTATACAAATTTTCTTACTGTTATGACTGCTATCCCGCATGTGAAAAATTTGGGTAACAGGGCCACTTACCAATAGGAACCACTCACTTCCTATTTATACAACATGATACAATAAGTATAAAATGTTTCCATTTTTGTCTTCCACCTGTTCTGCAATTACACATTCTCCCCTTTATATTCATACATTCTACCTCTTTGACAAAAGTGCTAAAGGAATCAAATACAACTGATATCTTCTCTATTGAACATGACTAACCAAAACACATGACTACATAGAATACCCCCCCTAAGGAGAAACCCTACAACATCAATCCCAACACAAAGATATTCAATGAATACACTTGGATTGATGCAACTACATCTTCTTCTAATTCAAATCTGATAGGGGAATGACCTCAAACCTACCTCTTAGATACTCAAATGCATCCTTAAGTAATGATTTTGTAATGCCCAGCTAGGAAACCCAAGAGGAAAAGACATTAAATATCTATAAGATGCAAATATATATATATTTTTGTTTAACTAGAATAATATTCAACATTGTACTTCATATCTCTAAAACAAAAAAATACTTTTCTACAACTTGAATGCAACATTTATTCAACTTAAGTCCTCACAGGCTCCTTAACGTCGCTACTAAAGCAACATTATCTAAACTATTTACATGCATAAGATATCCATTTAATTGTGAGCTTAAAAGATCTACATTGATTTTAATGCACCAAGGTAAATTTCCCCAACACATAAGTTAATCGTCTAACATCATCATTCCTTTTATCAACTAATGCCATTAGATCATATTGATTGTATAAATATCTATTATCATTTGTACCACTTTCCTCTAAACATTTAGGTAAGAGATTAGTATTAATAAGGAAGACATTATGATAGGTAATTCATTAACCCATAAACATGAACCAACCATTAACATTACTATAAAGTTACTATCTTGTTTCATTATTTCATAACTAATCATTATTAATAATTCCAATCACTAACCTACCATTTCTCAACAATTTCCTTTGATCCTTTCATCAAGAGAGAATACATTATTGTTGCAGTACATCATTAAATATAACTATATCTAAGATTATTTCCTTTATATATGAACAA
>MU224357.1:70891-91782 GCA_018584345.1 Thuja plicata | reverse complement strand
CCCAAAGGTTGACTAACAAAGAAGGAACCCTAATATTCCCAAATTGGAATAATGAAAAAGGAAGACTCATGCAAGGGCCTTAGTACTATCTCCATAACAACAACCATCGAGGATTTGAGGGCACGCTCAGACCTGTGAAACCAGGTGAAGTCGATGCCCGGTACCTGAAAGCCTGCATCACAGAGAAGAAATACATGTGCATAGATATACATATAAGAAGACATTGCAGACAGATGACCAGGATTGATACATCGTGTGGACCTCATCTATGTGAGTAACTACGACTTCATCTTGAATCATGCAAACACATCATGTATATATACACACACACCAAGCATGTAGAATCATCCTAGCGAAGGTTATAATCTTGAGCATTGGGTTAGTATATAATCAATACTAATAATAAATCAACATAATCATGAGACATATCCCAAATCATCAAGTGACATACAAGATTCATCAAAAGTAACCTTAACAGAAGAAAATATAAATAATCGCTTATATATATCCATATATAACATCCTAACTATATTCATAAAGGTCTTGAAGCTCCTCAATACATACACAAAGAGAAACACATACAAAAATTATACCTTTAGACAGTATGTCTGATATTAGAATCCTCGGGTACTGGTTTATGAAATCATTATAAACAAACTATGGGAATATATCAAACAAGCATCATGAACAACTTAAGCTGTAAGAAAACATCGAAAGAGCTTACTTCATTCAAAAACACAAAACTTATATTAGGGTTAGAGGGGTATTACAGGTTTAGTGAAAATGTCAAGAACTTGATCCTTAGTTGGCACATACTCCAACCTCATTTCCTTTTCCTTTACCTGTTCTCTAAGAAAATGATATTTGATAGCTATATGCTTAGTATTAGAGTGCATCAATGGATTCTTTTAAATGTTAATAGCACTTATATTGTCACTATTACATTTGAGGCCACATTCCGATGACTATCTGTAGGATATTAAACATTTATGCATCAAATATTTGACACACAGCGTCGACAGAGTTATTTCATCGAAAAATTGCAATGAAGATGGTAATCGTTGCCATTTAGACAACCAAAATCATCGAAGTTAACCAAACAAAGACATTATTGTACTATAGCATTTCTGACGCTTACTCCATCGAAAGTGTAGCATTCGTGTCACAAATGGGCATCAGAATTATAGCATCCATGTTGCAATACTGACGATTATCCAAAATCATTTCTGACAGAAATATCATTGTTAGTATAGAATCCCCATTTTAAATAGGCATCAGACTTATAGAATTCATGTCGTAATGCTGATGGTTATCTAGTATCATTCACAATGGTATCGGGCACAATGGCAAAAAAAACACCAATTTCACAAAATGTGCCCATCCATTGGAAATGACCGTCTAAAAAGAGGCCCAAATGTATTAGTGTGTCACAATAGATAACCACCAGTTCAGTTACATTCTCTTGAATTACAGTTGATTGCAACAATAACATACTCAGCTTCAGCTGTTGATTGAGATATATAATTCTGCTTCTTTTTTGTCCAAGATACAAGTCTTTCACCAATAAAAAATGCACCTCCACTTGTGCTCTTTCGACCATCAACATTACCTACCCAATCAACATTAGTAAACACATTTAAAGAGAGAAATCACCTTTATGTCTATGCCACACACCTTAATCTTTAGTCCTCTTAAGATATATTAATATTCTCTTTACTGCAACCAAATGAGATTCCTTAGGATTAGAAGAAAAACTTGCCACTAATCCAACTATATGTGCTATGTCTGGTCTACTGTGCACTACATATTGTATCTTACCGACCATGGACCTTGTTGGTAAACAAATTTTTCTTTTTCAATGTAACTCTAAGATGTCCAAATATTAAAGAAACAATCGAATACAATAGTTGGGAAATGTAACTGAATAACTAATTTCCCTCTGAATTTGAAGGTACAACTCCCATAAGTGATTAATCTTTAATGAATTTTGTTCTTTCCTAATTTAATGGGGGTTTGTTCTTAACCTGAGAATAGAAGAGGTAATCCGAACTAGGCCTAGATAGGAACCAGCTCAGGCAAATAGATTCAACTTTCTGTCTATCCAATCTTAAGACTTTATCAATCATATAAGATCCTAAAATTGGTAATGCAGTGGTAAATAATGAAGATACAAATGCAAAATTGAAAGGTTGATGATAACATAACAAAGATGAATTAATCTATTTCATAAGAAAATTTCTCATAATTTATGAATGACACCCAAATTTTCCCTTAATTAACTGTAACAAATCATAATACAAAACTTTGGTTTAATCTTAAACTGTAAATCCAATTTAAAGAAACATTCAAATTGACAGAAAAATAAATGCAATGGAACAATTAAAACATGACATTTAGACATGAATGAATTTGACTTAGCAAAAATAAAAATTTTCACACCAAAATTTAGCCAACCTTTCTATTGATTTTCAAAATAGTACATATAGATCTCGGAGTTTGACCATTACAAAAAGGGGTAACCAAAATGGTTCAACTTCCCTAACCAAAAATGATAAACAAATGTTTATCCATTACAAGCTCTATCAAAATTTAGTATAAGAGGGAATATATTTATTCTTCCGTTTGCTTCCCCTTATCTAATTTCGCCATATAGCCAGTGACAGCTGTGATGATTGGGATAAGCTCTTCATGTCTATTGATATGGACATTTGTATATCTGATGAGCCATCGGGAATGATCTTTGGTCAAAATATTAACCACATCTACCTGATCTTTCAGCTCTTCCATGGCTTTATATATGCACCCACTCAACTGTTGAAGTTGTGGTACCTTATCCAGGTGAGAGGAAGATTGTTCTACCCATTTATCTACATAATCGGAGAAATATTTCTCCATGTTAGTCACTCCGATCATTTCTTTTCCTTGACCACTTGTCTATGACTTCGTGTGAAGACCTTGGAGGAGTTTGAAATCTTTGTTCTGTTGTTCTTTGATTTTGATATCTGTCTGCTGCAACCCTCCTTCACCTTGGATGATCATCTCAGTTTTAAATTCCAGACTTTGAAGCCATGCAATTAAAGGCTCATCTCCTTTCTGCAAGATCTTGGCCTTTATTTCCTCTTTAGTCTTCATTTTGACTACTACATGCAGCATTACTATGTACTCTTGACACTTCACGCTTTCTGACGTGAGAGTCTGCAAATTCTTATTAATATTGTTTCTTTCCTTTTCCAACTTTAGGAAAGTATTACCCAGCTGCACAATAACTACAAGCCCTTCAGATTTGAGTCTCTTGATCCATCTTTTACCAATTTTCCCAATGTGTCTATCTTCTTGCAACTTGGTGATGATGGCTTGATTCTCTGCAACATTGGGGTCAAAAGTGGTTTGGGCACTAGGAATGCTTGCAACTAGAGTAACTAACTGCCTGATAAAGTTAGTCAGTTCATTGACTTCTGCTTTAAGTTGTACTTTAGTAGTCTTAAGCTCCTCAAGCTCTTCTTCAATTACTATATTAGTATATTTCTACCAATCCACCTTGGTATCATGACGAGCTAACCCCATATCAAATGATTGTAGCTCAAAATCAAAAGCAGGTAAATCTTCAAACCTGCCCTCCTTTGTAGGCTTTTCTACTTCCATGCTGAAGTGCCCAGTTTTTGGATCTCGGCCTAATATAGACAACGTCTTTTCTTTCTTCACCTTTCTCATAGTGGTACTAGATTTTAAGGCCTTTGAAAGAGTATCCTTGCTGGGAAATCCTTCTTCTATCCTCTTTCTTTTGCGCTCTAGAGTGTTCTCTATCCAAGACTCCACACTAGTAACTTTGGTTGCAGAGACCAATTCTTCTATAAACAACTTCCTGATGACTGGAGGAGTAGATTTTGGTCTGGAAGTAAATGGATTTACTGAGCTAGGAGAAGAGGAAACTAATTTTGTGACTTGAGCAACTTCCTGTTGCTTTTCAACCTCTTCATCTAATTCTCTGGCTGCAGTACTTGAACTTTCTGCACCCACATCTACTATAATGGGGGGACCCTTGCCTTGGACTGTCTTGAATCAAGGTATCCCCTTGTGTATCCAAAGTGCTAGCTTTGACTGGTTTCTTTGATTCTGCACTTTTAATGGGCTCAACCGTAGGCTTGACTGGATCTCTGGAAACTACTTCTGTTGAACTAATAACAGGAAGCAAGCCATCTCCGCATGTCTTTTCTAGGGGAAGTTCCTTCTTAGGAGGTTCATCCCCTCTACCTGCTAGTTGAGATGGCTCTTTAGCTATGGTTGGGATAGTCATTGAGGATGGTGCAAGAGTGTCCACGGTCACTTTTGTAGGAATTTGTTGAGAAGGAGGCTTCCTTTCTAACCTTTTCCTTCTGCCCGCCATCCATTGGATCCATTGCTCTGTTCTTTTGTAGATTCCACCCATCAAGGTCTGCAAGTCATCAATTTCTTGACCTAGCATGGGTTTAGAGATTATAGGGAGTGGCTTAATCTTCTCTATGTATGTATCATCATACATATGTTGGCCATCATCTTCTACGCCTTCAACTGCAATCTTAACTTTGAACCTTTTGATTTGTTCAATAGTTAACCTTGCATAGAATCTATCTCTACTTTCTAGATCATCCTTGCAGTTGGCTCAATAGTCTTCTATGTCATCTATGTGATGAATGGTGTGACCCATTTGCAATTAATCTCTGGCATAGTTCACTGGATCATACTGGGGTCTTAGGACATCATATGTTTCCAATTGAAACTTCTTCGAGAATGCTTTCAAAACATTCTTTGCATCAGCCTGAGATGCACAGCTGTAGGCTCCAATAGTCATGGGAAAGTCATAGCCTTTCTCTCTAGCACCTACATAGATAAATCTCACTTGGACTTCTTGCCTCATCACTTCAACCAGCACAATCATGTCGTCAGGATACCAGGGCAGTTTCAAGGGGAAATCATCAAATCCTACAATACGAATATATGAGAAGTTTAGAAATTGGATAAAATAACCACCAAATTGGTTGATGAATGCCATGGCTTCTGGAGAAAATATCCTTTCTAGGAAACCTTTCAACTCCCTACATAGTCTCATTGTGAATTCACCATTAACCTTGATATACTCAGTATAACTGTTATGTAATTGCAAGCAGGGAAAGAATTGGTAACTTTTAACATCCTTCGGGAATTCTTCTAGCATAGGAAGCCCCAGCCAAATTTGAATTATATCTAAGATGTATAACAAAACTCAAGACATATAGAACTCATTCTGATACTTAGCTCTATTTAGGGCATCTGAAATATTTTCACTTACCATGTGAGCCCAATCAATGAAATTATGCTGGGAGCAAATCACCTAGACTAGGAAGAAATGGCGCTCAAAAAAATTAAGTGCATCACTCTCACCTCTAATCCTGTGGTGCAATACCAAGATGTCTACAATTTCTGGCTTCAAGTCTGTGTCATATAATGTTTTAGGAAACTTTCCCTTGGTGCTCCTCGGCCCTTGGAACCATATTTTCATTATTTCCTTCCTCCATACCGTCTTCTTTGCTCCATACTGAGTGACCTCTCAACTTTAGGTCATCTCTGAGTATTCAGCTTGCTCTAGAATACAAAGGGAGTTTTGAAAGGAGTCTCTATCAATAGAGAGTAGCACTGTGTTGTCCAAAAAAATAATATTGTTATTATCATGATTGTAGCAGGCTATGCATTCACGAACGAGCTCTAGAGCCTAAATTGCAACAGGAAATTTGGCTATCTTACATTGCATGTGTATCCATACAATAGCTCATAAGGTGTCTTATTAGTGTCTTTCTTCAATTGAACTTTGTTTAATGTGTAGACATCAGTACAGAAAGCTTCTCTCTAGAATGTTTGAGTGATTCCTTTCTCAATGTTCTAGCACAATCAACAATGGATGCTCTCCTTCAACTTCTCAGTAATGGGATGCATCATTTCTACCTTCAATCTATTTTGGAAGCTCTACATATCAAAGAAATTCAGAGAGGTATCTGTGATTTTTTTCCATTCAGATGCAATACCGTTCAACTTGTCAAATCCCATGAATCTGGTGGTCATTGATGATATGATTCAAGAACCAATAATTTATCTCAGCAATATGAAAACAAGAAGCAACTATCATGATGGGTTTTAATTCAAGAAATTTGACAAATAAATGGTAATTCTTGTTTACAACACTTCATTGATTTTATAACTTCTGACTTTTTACCATTAATGGCCGACTTCCCGTGCCACATGAGTGAAAAAACTTAAGCATTTATGAAAAAGTCTGTTATGAAGCAAAATGACTTTATTTGAATTAATTACCTTACCTCTACGGGCCATTAGGACATATCTTTTCACTTTGGATAAGTATAACGATAAGTTTTTGGGGGCAGCGGATAATTAATTTTTCGCTTCTCTTTTGGCGGAGAAATACTTTCGGAGCACTCCATACTCAAAAATCTGCCAAGGAGGAGTTTTAGCCTGTTACAATGCTAAAATGATATGTGATGGTTTTATCTTCTCTCTTTATGCCTTAAGTCACCTCATAGTTTTATTTTTCTTCAGAAATCTTGCGTATAACAATTTGGAGGAAAATACATCCTGCGGGTCAAAACCCGCCTATTGGAGTAGTGAAGAAGCTATTTTCCACTTTTCAGCCGATAAGCTTTTATCTTAGATTCTCCATCATTTGATCATTCCTCTTTCCCGTAGAGGATTCATTTTGAGTGCATAGTCTTTCTAGCCCCAAATTATCTATTTCCAACTTCCAATGACCACTGATACTTTTAAAATTATCTTCTGCGAAAAACACACTCTGCAGGTGGTTATCCGCCAAGGAGAAGCTCAGAACCAATTTTGCACCAATGTGACAAAATGAAGTATCAAATCTAAAGATTTTAGAATCACATAAAATCAATGTTAGAAACCTTCAAATCGTGACCTTTATCGGATTTGGGAGCTTAACCTACCCAATATGACATGATCTCAGATAAAAACCCCCTTGGCTTACAATGGAGAAGTTGATTTGGGAAAATCCGATAAAGGTCTCCTAGCCTAAAGGAAAAACTAGAATTAGACTCAAGACTTACCCAATGATTTTAAGATCATCACTATGCACAAAACATCCATTTTTCTCTAAAGCTATGCAGAACAAAAATGGGGCAACAAATGGCTCTGTTTGGGGACTTGGGCATTCACATGTCCAAGCAAGGAACTCAAGTCTCTAGTTTTGCAAAGCTTCATTAAAAAGGTGGCTCACAACAAAACTAAGGAAAAAAATGAAAAGGAAACAAGGAAAGGAAACCTAACTAAGGAAAACAAAAACATAAACTAAACGTAACTATTGTATAATACATAGGTTACCTATTTTAGATTCAAATCTGGTACAGCTTCAAGTCCTAACCATTGTATGTCAGAGGTAGAGCCTCACCATCTGGATAAGTCAGCTTAAAAAAATTCTTCTCAAATGCGTCATGAATCTTGAAGGGCCCCTTCCATAGTGTCTCATATTTTCCATGCATACCTTTAGGTGCCCTATGTTTTTCCCATAGCAGCACCATATCTCCTTCCATAAATTTTCAAGGTCTTCTTTTTTATCAAACAAATTCTTCACACACATTTGATGTTGTGTGATGTGATCTACCATTTTCTCCCTTTCCTCTTCAAGATTGTTTAAGTATAGGATTCTCTTTTCTAAACCATCTTCATATATACCATCTTCTACTGCTATCCTTAATTTGCAAGTCACCAATTCCAATGGCAATGGAAGATTGGCTTCAATTCCATAGACAAGTTCAAAGGGGGAAACGTCAATAACTCTTTTGGGGGTCACCCTATCTGCTCAGAGTTCTTCATGGATTTTCATATGCCAGGTTCTCTGACTATCTGTTATGAGCTTCTTGATAATTCTTACTAAGTTATTTTTTCTAGATTCAACCTAACCATTTCCTTGTGGGAAATAGTCAGATGAGTTACTGATCATAATGCCATACTTAAAACAAAATTTAGTAATTTCCCTGACTAGGATGTTTTCTTTAATAAAATCACATACTACTTTTGAGGTACTTCTCTTAGTTGCTTTCGCCTCCACCCATTTCATGAAGTAGTCTATTGCAGTGATTATATAGGTATGGCCCACACTAGATGTGGGATTTATAGGGCCAATAAAATCAAGCCCCCATTGCTGAAAGGGACCTTCAATTATCGCTGGTCTAAGGGGAAGAGCTGCTAGTTGTGGCTTTCGAGTAAACATTTTTCACTTCTCACATCTTGCTACCCAATGATATGCATCTCTAGACATTCTTGGAAAATAATAGCACTGTCTCAATATATTGAACGTTGTAACCGATGAAGAAAAGTGTCCCCCACAAGCTTCATCATGGAACACCTTCAACAGTTTCTCCTGTTGTTGTTTGTCTACACACCGGAGGAAAGTCCCATCTATTGACCTCTTATACAACCTATCCTCCCAAATAACTTATTTAGAGGCTTTCAGCTTTAAATATCTTCTTTGTTCTAGAGTCAATCCTTTGGGGCACTCACCATACACTAGAAAATATACAATATTTTTGAACAAGGGGTCTTGCATACTCACTGCCAAAACCAATTGTGTCACTTCAGGAGCTTCGTCCACTTGATATTATGCCATTTCTTTGCACAGTGCATTTCCCCTCACCAAGTTGGTGAGTTTACTTTCTATGTCATATTGTTGTGTCTTAGCCACCCATGCTCCTCTGTTATTACATCCCACATCTTGTTGCGTTAATACACTTTTTACTACAATGTTAGGCACATATGCAAGGGAGTGAGAGTGTAAAATATAGAATATAAAATTATTTAAAGCCTTTACTATTGTGAAAACATGTTTCTCAGTCTGAGAGTATTTCAACTCATGATTTTCCAGAGGTGTGCTCATAAAGGCAATAGGAGCTTGAACCCCTTCCTCATTTTCCTGCATGCGAATAGCTGACAAAGTATGCTTAGAGGAGTAACAATAAATTATGAAATCTTCCTTGTAATTTGGGTGACACAGAACTGGGGTGTTGGCTATAGCATTCTTAATATTTTTGAAGGCTTGTTTTCCAAGGTCATTCCACTTAAAATTTTCATTCCCTTTCATCATATCCACTATACAGTTAGTAATTTATGAAAAATCTGGGACAAACCTTCTGAGAAAATTTACCTGACCAAAAAATGATTTTACTCCAGTCTTATTTATAGGTAAGATCAGTTGCTAGATTTCTCTAACCCTTTCTAGATTGATTCTTATACCTTCTTGAGAAACAACATGTCCCATTAATTTCCTTTCAGTCACAAAGAAGATTGACTTCTTGGGATTCAAAGAGATCCCATCCTCTCTACACCTTTGCAACACTCTCCTCAAATCCTTTATGTGATCTGATCTTTTTCTAGAAAACACTGTAAGATCGTCCAGATACATACTAATTATTTTATTTTTCATATCACTAAAGGAAATATCTATACCTCTTTGAAAGGTACCCCCGGTGTTGATGAACCCAAATGGCATTCTATGATAAGCGAAAGTGCCCCAAGGAGTAGTGAAGGCCGTTTTGTGTTGATCTACTTTTTCCACCTCTATCTGATTGTACCCTCAGAAGCCATCCAACATGGACATCATCTCAGCTCTAGCCACGGTCTGTAATAGGTGGTCCATGTTGGGAAGAGCATAATTATCTTTTAAGAAAGACTGATTAAGGTTTCTAAAGTCCACGTAGATTCTTATTTCCCCATTTTTCTTTCTCACAGGCAATATATTTTCTACCGAGGTAGAATGATGGATAGGGTATATTATCTTAGCCTTGAGAATTTTATCAACTTCCTTGAATATCACATCGGCACCCTTGGGGTTATAATTCCTTTGTTTTTGCTTGAATGGAATAGTGTCAGGTTTTAGGGGAATTTGATGTTTGAATTTTCCATCCATGAAGATTTTTAAATCTTCATAACTCCACGCAAAGACATCCTGGTATTCTAGGAAGATTTTTTTTCCCTCTTCCCTTTCTTCCTCAGTACATCATTTCCTAATGTTGATCATCTTAGGGTCTTTCTCACTTCCAATTTTTATTCCTTCATATTTTCTAGTGGCAGGACCTCTCTCAATCCTCTTCTTTTTAACAAAGGTATCATGCCTATTGAAAATTTATTCATGTGTGACCAAATGAGGAGGGATAATATTACCTTGCAACTGGATGATACCTAACGTATCTTTTTCTATTTGTCATGCTAATCTCCTTTATGACTACCAGGAGCATCCTTATGAAAGTCACCACCACTCTCTAAAAAGAGAAGGAGATTCTGGTCATCTTCAAACACTTGCCAATCTTCTACATTGTCAAGTACAGATGATATATACACCACCTCTATTTGATACTTCTTATCTTTGAAATTTGGGTGAGGTAGGAGCAATGAGGTTGATAGTGCTAAGGAGTCTTCCTTAGAATTCAACTCTCTTGGTACAGATTCAATAAAGAATATTTCTAAGGCTTCAATTTCATCCCATACCCTGTTCCTGTAGTTTTTTAATCTATGATTCTTCATGGAGTATTGATTTTTAACTTGGCACACAATTAACTCAGCATCACCTCGAGCTCGTAGGATTTTCACACTTTTCTCTTTTGTAGCAATAATTCCTAAAAGCAGGGCCTCATACTCAGCTGTGTTATTGGTGTTCCCAAACTCCAATTTGTAAGCTATGGGCTCACATTCTCCATATGGTGATATTAGAACTATGCCTACCCCAGATCCTGATGATATATAGCTACCATCAAAATTAAGAGTCCAAATCTATGGTGATGTTTCTTCTATGGAAGACTGATTATTCTCTTCTCTAGGTTTGATTTCCTCTTCATGATTATCTATAAATAGCATGTAGTTGCCAAATTCTAATTCTTGGTACATAATTTCAGCTTTGGGGTCATCATATTTTAGTATTGTGAACTTTTCTTTCTCTTCAGGAAGCAATTTTATCTTTTTGTTACCTACTTGGATCAAAGATTGAGACCAATCCAACTTTATTTCTCCTCCTAGATCCCTAAAAAAACTCCTTCTTAACAACAAAATGTAACTAGCTGGTATATCAACAACCAAGATAGTTAACAACATTTTCTTCACAAGGTGTGCTGCTAAAGCCACTTGGGCATCTTTGATTTGCCCAATCAAAGGGGCCTCTTTAGCATCCATGGAGTAGCATCTACCATGGGATTTAGTAAGAGTGAGACCTAAATCCTTAGCTACAGTTGATGGCATCACATTGTCTAAGGCACCAGAGTCTATTATACAATTACTTAACTTGCAACCATTAACAAACAATGACACATAGAAAGGGTCAGGATTTCACCCCGAGGAAGTAGCCAAAATAGATGACTCTCCCTACTAAAATAAACATGTCAAAATATACTCATCTTCTACTGAAGCTATGACATTTTGGTGTAAATCTTGGGTCCCTCCTTTACAAAATTCCACTAATTTTTACAATTCTATAGGATTAGACTTAAGATAGTCTATGGGAGAAATCTGAATTCTGGAATCTTTATAGAATTGAATAATGTCAAAAGAATTTTGTTCCTTACCCGATTGAAAAACTTTTACTCCTTGGTTGGCATCTTTAGAGCAAGAAGTAGATGCCTCGTTAACTTTTGGTGGAGGTGTGGAAACAGGGACTTTGTCTTTGTGACTCCTGGTTAATAGTGCATAAGATGTTCCATCTATAGTAGCATAACATGCCACATCTCATTCTGAATCTAATATGTACTCAAAAAATAAGTTTTTAGAGTCGCCATGTGAGCACGAATCCAGTTCAGCTCCAGATACTTTGGCATTCCATTCATCTATTTGATAAATCTGCCAGGCACAAGCCACATCAGGGCAACTTTCTCCATCGTGATCTATTGTTAGGTGAAAATCACACATGTTTCCCCTTTTGGGAGGAGCTTCTATGGCTAGCCTTTGTTGTGGAGTAGTCAATTGTAATGGTTTTCCTTTAGTATTTCTCATATCACTATTTCTTCCAAGCTGATCTTGAAAATTTTGTTGGTAAGGATTGTTAAATCTTGGAAGTTATCTTTTGAAAGAAATGAACTCATTGGATAATTGCTGGTTTATCTCATATGATGATGTGGTATTGCTAGTACTGGCCCGAGTTTGTATCTCTCATTTCCACTTCCCTGCCGAGATCATGTGGTCTTCTAACTCTACAGCAGTCCTCTAAGCAAGATCCAAATTGGTTGGGTTTGTCCTTCTTTTATCATAGCTGATATCAGGTGGCATAGCGCTTATGATTTTTTTTTTCAAATTACTTGTAGTAGGTTGATTAGCTATTGGGATACATTTAACAAGTTTGTTAAATTTAGCAACAAAATCCTTAATGCTTATAGAAGGCTCTTTTTTATAGAAGTCAATTGTGTCAATAGAGCATGCTCATCTTTCATAGTTTTAAATCTTATTTCGAAAGCCATTCTCATAGAAGTCCAATCCGTAATAGAAGAGATAGGAAAGTGATGAAACCAATCTACTGCACCCTCAACAAGGGTCTCAACAAATAATCTGACTGCAACATCCTCCTCTCATACTGCTAATATATTAATGGCTGCAAAGAAAGCATCAATGTGTTCATCTGTAGATACTTTCCCATCTCAAGAGAATTTGGGAAAATTCTTCCTTGACCCTGAGGGAAGTGGGTTATATGCTGCTAACAGTAGTGGAACAACTGTAACGGCCCAAGGGATTCCCATAACTGCCTTATCTAAATAAGGTGTTAGGTTTACAATAGGAGGAACAACTACTCTATGCAAGGTTAGCACTTGGCAGGTGGTAGACAAAAAGGATGATTTCTTGGGAGGTGAAGGGGGTCTACTTTTTCTCTTAGTATTTTTGTTCTTTCAATGAGGTACTTCAACTAGAGAAAAAACAATCTCTGCAAGTCTCTCAAAGACTAGATTTGTACTGCCTTCTTTCTTTACACTTCTAAGAAATCTTTTAGATTCCAAGATTTCCACTAATTTTTCAATCTAGCTTCACACTTTGCTTGGCATTGTGCCCTTCTTAAATTCCTCCTTTGAATGGCTCTTTCAAGTGCTTCTTCTCTCACTTCTTGTTCAAGCACTTTACTAGTATTTCTATAATGCTAAGTATTTCTTCTGTGTCTCCTGGAAAAAGTATTCAGCGAGGAAATGATATTCTCTTGATTTTCCTGGAATCAAAGGTTTGGCTGAAACACAAGAATCACATTTTCATGAGGAAGCACCATCTTTCCTCATGATATTTCTTCTGGTCTAGCGACTATTCATTTCCCCAGCAGAGTCCCCAAAAATTTGTTGGTAAACAAATTGTTCTTTTTCACTTTAACTCTAAGGTGCCCAAATATTAAAGTAACAATCGAATACAACAGTTGGGAAATGTAACTAAATAACTGATTTCACTCTGAATTTGAAGGTACAACTCCCTTAAGTGATTAATCATCAATGAATTTTTTTCTTTCCTAATTTAATGGGGGTTTTTTCTTAACCTGAGAACAGAATAGGTAATCCAAACTAGGCCTAGACAGGAACCAGCTCAGGCAAATAGACTCATCTTTCTATCTATCCAATCTTAAGACTTTATCAATCATATAAGATCCTAAAATTGGTAATGCAGTGGTAAATAATGAAGATACAAATGAAAAACTAAAAGATTGATGATAACATAACAAAGATGAATCAATCTATTTCATAAGAACATTTCTCATAATTTATGAATGGCACCCAAATTTCCCCTCAATTAACTGTATCAAATCATAATACAAAACTTTGGTTTAATCTTGAACTCTAAATCCAATTTAAAGAAACATTCAAATTGACAGAAAGATAAATGCAATGGAACAGTTAAAACATGGAATTTAGACATGAACAAATTTGACTTAGTAAAAATGAGTTTCTTCACACCAAAATTTAGCCGATCTTTCTATTGATTTTCAAAATAGTACATATAGATCTCAGAGTTTGACTGTTACAAAAAGGGGTAACCGAGATGGTTCAACTTCCCTAACTAGAAATGATAAACAAATGTTTATCCGTTACAAGCTCTATCAAAATTTAGTATAAGAGGGAATATATTTATGCTTCTGTTTTCTTCCCCTTACCTAATTTTTCCTTATAGGCAGTGACAGTTGTGACGATTGGGATAAGCTCTTCATGTCTATTGATATGGACATTTGTATATCTGATGAGCCAGTGGTAATTATCTTTGGCCAGAATCTTAACCGCATCTACCTGATCTTTCAGCTCTTCCATGGCTTTATAGATGCACCCACTCAACTGTTGGAGTTCCAGTACCTTATCCAGGTGAGAGGAAGACTGTTCTACCAATTTATCTACATAATTGGAGAAAGATTTATGCATGTTAGTCACTCTGATCATTTCTTTTCCTTGACCACTTGTCTGTGACTCTGTGTGAAGACCTTGGAGGAGTTTGAAATCCATGTTCTATTCTTCTTTGATTTTGATGTTTGTCTATTGCAACCCTCCTTTAGCTTGGATGATCATCTTAGTTTTATATTCCAGACTTTGAAGCCATTCAATTAAAGTCTCATCTCCTTTCTGTAAGATCTTGGCCTTTATTTCCTCTTTAGTCTTCATTTTTACTACTACATGCAGCATTACTATGCACTCTTGACACTTCACTCTTTCCGACATAAGAGTCTACAAATTCTTATCAATATTGTTTCTTTCCTTTTCCAACTTTAGGAGAGTATCACCCAGCTACTCAATAACTACAAGTCCTTCAGATTTTAGTCTCTCGATCCATCTTTTACCAATTTTCCCAAATTGTCTATCTTCTTGCAACTTGGTGATGATGGCTTGATTCTCTGTAGCATTGGGGTTGAAAGTAGTTTGGGCACTAGGAATGCTATGCACCATCAAGATCTGACACTCAGGTGCTTGAAGGCCTGGAGGATTTATTCTCTGGAAAACCTTTACAGGCGAAGTTGGTTGATACCCCGTGTAAAGGGGGAAATCGTGTATGATGTGGGTTTGATTTGCTTAGAGTATATTGATTTCCTTAACCTTACTTTATATTTAATTGAATTATATTTATTGTGTATTGTAATTGTGATTAGGGAGAAGATAAGATGTTTCTCTTTTATTCCCAAATGCACAAATGGGAGATCCAAGTTGATCAACCCCAAGGAAGGGCTAATACACAAATGAATCAACTATTTGGAAAGGAGAATAACAAGAGAGATACCTTAAATTCTATTAATTATATGTATAGAAATGATATATGATAGTAATTGAAGGAATAAGAGAAATGTACTAACCTTGAAGTGTGGCAGATCAAAGAATGCTATTTTCTAAGTATGTAGATTGTTTCTGAACAAACTGACAGTTGATCTCGAACCAGAATGCAGAGATGAACAAAACCCAAAAATATTTTTCTGTTTTGATTTTTTCTTATAAAAAAGGTTGACCTTGACCCACAAATGTCAACGCTAACCCAATAGTGTCAACCTTGACCTACACAGGTCCAACAAAAAATCTGTTCGCGTCGTTTGAAAGAAAGCCGAAAAGGGTATCCAGATCTGGTCTCAAATCTATTGTTCTATACCTGTACCTGCAAGAAAGAAAGATTTGTTCATTGGGAGGGAGGGGTTTTCCTTAGTCAAACCCTGATTTAGGAATTAGCCTTGAAATCAATAAAGTATAGAATGCTAGAAAGTAGTAGAATTGAATCTAACAATGAAGCTATGATATTCAATAGATATGTAATTGAAATTCAAATGTATGCAAGTATGTAAGTATGAAAGCAATGGACTTTAGGAACCATAAACTTCCATGATTGTATGCTTGAAATCCACTTTGAATAGATGATGAAAGAGTCTTGAGGATGCACAAAGGATCTTGAAGGAAGATCACACCACCATGATGGCTAGATCTAGGGTTTGAATGATGAATCTTGAATGTTTGCACCTAATCCCTTCAAAGGCTTGAAAGCTTGAATCCTTGATCTTCAATGGAGAAATTGAATGCTTGAGAGGAAGACTTGAACACCTTGAGAGCTTGGAAATGGATGCTTGATCCTTTTGCTTCTTGACAAAATCTTAATTAGAGTTTTTTTGCACTTGGAAGGTTTCATTCGCTTGATGATGGTTAGAGAAAATGAGAGAGAGAGACTTCCTTTTATATGAAATTAGGGTACAATATTCTAAGGAGGCCGACATAGGATAATTAAATTCCAATTAGACCCATGCCCCTAGAAAAGGACTTATATTAAATATAATTTAGGAATCAACGCTTCAGAACCCGAAACAACCGACCCGAAAGCGGGAAAACTAAATTTTTGATGACCCCCAGCAGTCGACAAGCTTCCTATTTTGAAAGGGGGACCTTGGTCAGGGTTGAGGTCAACCCTAACCTAGGTCAAGGTCAAGGTCAACCTTGACCCAGGGGGGTCAGAACCCCTGGAAAATATTCCAGGTGGGGTAGGAGGTGCCCGGAGAGGCCCAATCAGGGTCCTGAATAGGCACAGGAGCATGAGATAATGAAAAAATGCAAGGATGATATGATGGAGGCCAAAAACATCCCCTAAGGAGGGATAAATCCTCTTAACATGGAAGTGCTTCCATTTTAAGATGATACACCCCAGTACCCAGTGACAACTTATCACTATTGATAGGACCGGTCACAAAGTCTCATCAATAGAAACATGCGCTAAAAGGAGGGCATGAGCTCATCCCCTTCAGAAGATTTTGATTTTATTCCGCCAGAGGGTTCTCCAAGCCATAGTTTTAGGAACCAAGATTTTAGCGAGATAGGGTCATTTTTTCCCTTATGTTTTGAAAGAATCCTTCGATCAGCCCCGAATCCTAGAAAGTTTGTTGAACTCAAGCCTCCTGCTCAGAAGAAAAGGACCCCGCAAAAAAAACAAGCAACCAACCTTATCTGGGGATTCACCACACCTCAGAATACCCAAGTCTCTTAGATAATCTAGGGGACCAATGCTCAACCTAGCTAAAATCAAGCAGCCCCAATGGAAAATTAATTTGGTAACACCGGGTCCCCAATGGGGCAGTTCCCTGATCCCACCAACGATCTTCCTCCGCACCCAGAGAAGATTTGTCTCAAGTATAAGCATCTAGGCCCATGAACCATAGAAGAACACCTCCAGGCCTATAAGGATGCCATGAATCAACACTGAATACAACATCATGATGTTGTAACCTGGATGTTCCCCCTGTCTCCAGGAAAGAATGAGTTAAAATGGTACCTCAACTTGCCGGCCAATTCCATCAACAGTTGGCAGGATATGGAAGACACCTTCTAGGCGACCTTCTACATTCACGTGGACCCTGTGTTGTCCCACAATTAGTTTATTTCTATAAGGAAGGAACCGAATGAACCTCTCGCCACATTCAACCATCAATTCCAACGTGCCTTGAAGTGGTGCACGGGCCCCTTCATCCCATCTACTGACGTAACCATCCACACATACCTGGATGCTCTGGACCCCATTATTGCCAGTCTCCTTTGGAGAACCATTGCCACAAATGACCAAGATACTCTAGCGAAGGTTAACAACCTAGCCTTGGAGTTGTCCTGCGGTTTGAGCAAAGCTCCCGGTGGGATTGGACAAAGCCTACCATTCAACATGATACCCGACAGAACTTCTTACACCAGGGATAAAACCTCAATCCAAAAATGGGTGCCCCGATGATGGCCATGGGCCCACCGCCAATCGAATAGCAGGCCCGGTATGTATATCCATGTCAAGCCCAGACAATACTAGGTCTAGAGTATGTTCTTTGGAACCAGCCATAGAAAATGCAACAACCCTTAACACAACCCTCCAGAGTACATTTCTTCTAGTCGCCTACGGCTGGAGGGTTTCTGTCCTTGACTCCAGGAGCTACTGCCACTTCCCTAGGAACCAACCATAATGACTATCACAATGTGACAAAACTACCCAGCTGTTAGCCAAGGTTGAATCCCTCTAATGACTTGTGTCCTCCCTAACAACGGACATGGGACAACTGAAGGTGGGGCCTTTTGCACCTCACAAATCCAATTCCCAGAGAGGGAATATTTTCTCCAGACAATGAAACACCAACTCTAGAGGTTGAAACTACAACAATGGGCCTCGACCCTATAAACAACAATGCAAATATCAGAGGTCCTCCTCTGAACCAAAACACCAGTCAGGGTGGTGCTAGACCTAGTCATTGTGCACATCTTGCAGAATTCCACCCACTGACCAATTAGTGTAGATTGCATGACACTGGCTCTCATTCCAAGGTGAACTATGCCACACTGGAGAAGATCATGATGATATCCTAGTTGGATAAACAATAACCTATTAGCCCTACTCCCCAAAAATCATCCACACAAGAGCCTCCTCACACATCCTTTATGTGTGAGACCGTCTTCTTCAGGATAGATGAAGAGGATAAAGAAGAGCCCAAATTGCAGGGGTTCTTTGATGAATCTATCCCAGGCTTTGAGGCAATTTCCTTCATGAGCCTGCAGACTCCCTACAACACTCAGAGTTAGGCTGGAAAAGGGCTAGCTTACACACCAATGCCTCCCAAGAATACTCCTCCCTAGGACAACACAACTGATCCCTCCTTCCCTCTGAAAGGACCTGGCTCTAATCAAGCCAGGGATCTGGCTGAAGGAAGTCATCTTTACCTGGGTGATGGTTTGATATCACTAAGGTGTTAGAGAAAACCACCACCTCCATGGCCTTGATGGAGGTTCTGCTAAATTGTCCCAAACAGAAGAAGTCCCTTCTGAAGCTCTTGGGAAACCTGGAAGCCGTCAGTCATCCACCAAAGACGGTCACATTTGACGATGCCAACTTGGCCATCTTTTGGGGAAACACAGAGGATCCTCCCTTCCTACTAGGCTTGAAAATTCAAGGGAAGAACCTATACAACTTCCTGGTAGATTTTGATGCTTTGGGTAACGTCATTCCCTTATCCATATGCCATAAACTCGGACTCACTCCCACTCCCTCCAAAGGCGTAGTAGTCCAATTGGACAAAACTACTGTAAAAATGGTAGGTGAGCTGAAAAACATCCAGATTCACCTCATCTAAGACCCCCAAATATCAAGCACAATAGACATCCAAGTAGTGGACATCCCTAAAACTTATGGGATGTTAGTAAGTCGAAATTGGTCTAAGGCCCTTAACAAGTATTTCTCCATGGACTTCTCCCACTTGTAGCCCCTCTGGAAGGGAGAATCAAACCAAATCTGGGTGGAGAGTGAACCTAGAATGAAGCAGGCCCTCACCAAAGTCGGGAGGGTAAATGAAGTCCTTTTCTCTAAATCTTCCCCAGGGGTGTACCGACCACTTGGAGATCCTAACATTTGATTTTACTCCTGGCGAGGATCCAATAGTCGCTCAGATAATTCAGGACCTAGACAAAAAATTGAGGGGTGAGGTAAACTCACAAGGTAACATAGAAACTCCTGCCACACTCTTGTTCTTGGTGCCAGGTACACTACCAGAAACATTCTGAATTGGAGTGTGAGCCTTGCATCGTCGTTGCTACCCACCGCATCAACGACCTCCAGGAGAAAGAGCATAAATTTGGTTCACCTGAACCAAGAAATTCATCTAGTGGTATATTAGAGGTGTTGTCCATCCAGGAACCCAAACTAGAGACTTCTCCAGAAAAAGACCTCACCCATGCACCATTGGAACCAGAGGAATCAACTCCCAACCCTCCCAAAATCAATCCAAACACCACTTTGCCTCCCCAGCCCCAGAAAATGAACAACGACTTGTGGATCCTAAAGTTTGTTGGATCCCATTCTAAACAAGGTTGTGGGGCCAAAGTAGAACTAATAAATCCACGGGGGAAATCCTTCCTCACGTCCTACAGGTTGCAGTTCAATTACACCAATAATGTCATGGAGTACAAGGCCTTGGTCCTTGGACTCCTGTTTGCATTGAGAAAAGGGATCACCCACCTTCGGGCAATGGGTGATTCAGAGTTGATTGTAAAATAGGTCCAAAGCCAATACACGTGTCATGAAAAAAGGCTGGCTGCATACCACAACTGGGCATGGAGCCTAATTGAAGACTTTGAGGCTTTTGGCATCGAGCTTATTCCCTAGAAGCATAACTATATTCTAGATGCCCTTGCAATATCTGCCAGCACCCTAGAGCTGATGGTCGGCTCCCAGCTCTAGAAGTTTCCTATTGAGATGGTCCCCACCCCATCTATCCTAGATAATATCACTCACTTTCATTTTTTTGAGGATGACCAACATATTCTGGCCTTCATGGCCAATGTCGGCGTCTTCGACGATCAGATAGTGGAAGAAATTAACCATGACAATATCGGGTAGGGTGAAGAAGATGATGGGATCATCAACCTACCCACCAACACCATCCCTAAGGGGATAGGAGATCTTGAGTGCATCTTGTATTCAGACCCCCGAGGCTGAGATAAGATATCATCCTCCTCTGAGGGAGGAAAATTTGAAAAATTTGACATTGGCAAGGCCAATGAAGAAAAATTTGTGCACATTGGTACCTCCTGTATGTGTTAATTTTGGCCTTCTCAATCAACCACACACTTCAACATAGTCCTTCTTCACCAAGAACAAACAAGACTGAATATGAGTTATTCATCCTGCCTGCCTGTGTGATTCGACATGTTGCCTTATATCTAGATGGGGTTTTTGAAATTTCTCTCAGGGCGAGAGTCTCACAACCATGGACCAATCTAAGAATGAAGGATTTATCATCACGAATGTAGTACAATGCAAGATTATACTAGAAATTGAAATATGCAAGATAATCTAAGTATGATCACTAAATGCCATTATTCTAGAAATTGGAAGCTATACTATTTGCAATATGAAATTAATCTATATGATATTAGCAA
>MU224357.1:28513-57101 GCA_018584345.1 Thuja plicata | reverse complement strand
CTAAAGAGGGTGAATTTAATTTAATTAAAGTGCTAGGACTTTATTAATTAAATTAATTCAATCATAGGGTTTGTTTAGCCAAATAGATATTTAGGAATTAAATATGATGTATGATTAATATAGATTTGGTATTTTCTGCATTTGACACTCAGGTCGAGTAGAGTCAGTGAAAACTCAGAATTGCCTAGTACAATAGGACTTTGATGATTTAGAAGAATGAAAAATGCAACAAAATTGGTTAAGGTTGCAAGATGCCAATTTTGGGGTGTTACACCTCCTGCTCCCTAGCGGAGAAGGAGAAGATTCTCGCGGTTCTCTGTGGATACATTGATATTAACACATGGGGTGTGAGGATCTTAAAACCTATGACACATCCATCATGACTCATACTATCCCATAGAAACCAGATGC
Source organism: Thuja plicata (assembly GCA_018584345.1). Lineage (NCBI taxonomy): Eukaryota > Viridiplantae > Streptophyta > Pinopsida > Cupressales > Cupressaceae > Thuja > Thuja plicata. Next base: position 56,690 of record MU224357.1, on the reverse strand, counting down.
CCAACCCTTCCAACAAATGAAGAGGCCGGTAAACACATTGATCAAGCCTCTAATTCATCAGGAGGTTCAAAAACTGCTATCAGCCAGGATTATCTTTCCTATCTGGAACACAACCTTGGTTGCCAACCTCATCCTTGTGTGAAATAAAAATGGTGAGATCCGCCTATGTGTGGATTTTTGCAATTTAAACAAGGCATCCAAGAAGGACAATCACCCTCTCCCCTCGCTGGATGAGGTGCTACAAATTTTTAACGGTTCCCAAATGATGTCTTTCCTAGATGGATACTCTAGATATAACCAGGTTATGGTTAAGTACAAAGATAGGGATAAAATGATGTTCACCACCAAGTGGGGAGCTTTTGCATATCAGAGAATGCCCTTTGGCCTCATTAACGTGGGGGTTACATTTCAAAAGGCTATGGACATTACGTTCAAGGGCCTAGTCAACAGATGCATAATCTTCTATATGGATGATTTGATAGTCTTTTCTTGGGATAGGTGTGATCATTCCGCCCACCTCGCCCATATTTGCAAGAGGTGTCACTGGTATGGTATCTCCCTCAACCCTAAGAAATGCATATTTGGGGTTACTGAAGGGAAGCTTCTCGGGCATATATTCTTTGAGAAGGGTATATCCATTGACCCTGAGAGAGTGGAAGCACTACTAAATTTACAAATTCCTGGCAGTAAAAAGGAAATGAGATCTTTCTTTAGAAAGATAAACTTTGTCCAGCGGTTCATCACTGGATTCATCGAGATTGTTAAGCCACTCAACGAAATAATGAAGAAACACACAAAGATTGAGTGGAGCCCTAAAGCAAAGCAAGAATTTTTCTAGATCAAGAAAACCATAGTGGGGGCACCAGTCCTGGCAAGTCTGGACTATTTCCTCCCATTCCACATATACTCCTTCGCTTTTCCTCATTCTGTAGTAGCAGTCCTAACCCAAAAATTTGAAGGGGAAGAATGACTCATTGCTTTCATGATCTCCTCCTTCAAAAATGCTGAAGTCCGATATTCACCGTTGGAAAAGAAGGCTTTTTCTCTAGTCCGGGCCATGAAGAAATTCTAGCACTATATTCTCTAGAGCAAAGTGCATACTATCATTTTGGACTATGCTATTAAATATTTACTACTATAGAGTGAACTGGGCAAACGCTGGGGGAAATGGATGCCCATCCTCCAAGAATATGATTTAGAGATGCAACCAATGAAGATAGTCTGAGGGCAGGGACTATGCAGAGCGATGGCAGAAGTAACTCCCAGCATTGAATGGCAGACTTATATAGTGGATTCCATCACTCAAGACCCATGGTATACCGACCAGGTATACCTGCTACTCAATAACAGATTCCCAGAGGGGCTTCCCCCAAAAAAACTTTGTGCCTTGCAACTAAAAAGTGTGCATTTCATGAACAAAGATAGAACGCTTTACCGTAGGAATGCTTTACCGCAGGAATTTTAAGGGATTTACCTCCAATTAATAGATAGGGATCAAGCTACCAAAATGATAGAAGAATTCCACAGGTAGTTTGGAACTAGGCATGGCTCAACTGATGCCACTTCCCACTAGATTCTCTAGGCCAGATATTATTGGCCCTTCATCTTCAAAGATGTCTACACTCACGTAAGGAAGTGCCATACTTTCCAAACTGCAACCCATCGTGAGCGGAACCCGGCCATGCCTTTGCAACCGGTCTTTGAAGTTTGACCCTTCGCCCAATGGGAATTCAATTTCATTAGGGAAATCAACCCCAACTCATCCATCAACCACTGGTATATTCTGACTGGGACCGATTACTGCACCCAGTGGTTCGAGGCAATTCCATGTAAAAACAACACGGCGGATGTAGTTATCAAATTCCTAGAAGAAAACATAGTCACCCGATTTGGAATATCTTTTGCTATAGTGTGTGAAAATGGTCTGACATTTTCTTCAGCACAGTTACTTGAATGGAGCTATGAGAGGAAGATCACCTTGAAATTCTCCAACAAATATTACCCCCAGGGTAATGGTGTGGCTGAATCTACTAATAAAAATTTGTTGGAGGTGATCAAACACTTGTTAGAACAAAACCCCCAGGACTGGCACCAAAAGCTTAGGTTCGCTCTCTGGGAAGACCATATTAGAATCAAGGAAGCCCTAGGGACTTCTCCATTTCTTCTAGTTTATGGCCAGAATCCTGTGTTCCCTATCAACTTAAAAATCCCGGTCTTACAGTTTATGTAGGAATTTAACAACCGAGATAACATTGTGGAGGTTTGGCTCCTGAACCTGGTGAGAATGGAGGAACAAAGAGATGCAGCATTGGAACATTTTGTGCATCATCAAGCAGTCATTAAATGATGGTTTGACTAGAGAGTCCAATATAAGGCCTTTTGGGTTTTGGACCTGGTCCTTCTGTGGGACAAGGCCCAGGAGAAGAAAGAAAAGCACACCAAGTTTCAAAGGCTCTGGCTTGGACCATACCTGATTTTTGAGATCTGCGGGGCTAATACTTATCGCCTCAGTACCATGATTGGAGAAGTCATCCCATTTCTTTTCAATGGATAGTTTCTTAAGCACTACTTCGAATCAGGCAGGTCGTAAGTTTTCCCAAAGTTGTATTATATGTAAAGTTCCCGCTTGTAAATATCTTTTTTGATGCTCCTTGAGAGAACCTTATACTTGTAAATAGTTTGTTGGTAGTCTTCTGGGACTGCCTTATTTTCTTATTTTCTTTTTGTCTTTTCTTTCTTTTTCTTTGCGTCTTGTTTTTCGAGTTCCTGCCACATTTCCCTCTTCTTATAGTCAAGTATGCTTCACATGACATCTAGTCCATGGAATGGTACCTTATGCATCCTGGTTAGTCTAGAATCTATTGTTAGCATGGTGGAATTTGTCCTCTCTTTGGAGTTACTCTGTGCATATGGTAAAAGGTTATGGGTAATCTTCATCAGATTCATATCTTGAAAGTCTCGACATCAGTTAACAAAAAATCTAAGAAGAAAGTAATTGCATGGTCCTTCAGGGCAGATTGGTTGCACTGGTTGTTGGCCAAATCTGAAAATTATAAAAATATCCCAGGTCTAGAATGTCTCTCCTATTCAGAAAATTAAAAAGGATGGCAAGGTGAAAGAAGTACCACCATAAAATTAGCTAAGCTTAAGATTCATGGTGAAAGAAGTACCGCCTTCCCATCTTCAAAAGAAAAGAAAAGAAAAACTAAAGAATAGAGAATTCTGGTATCTGGATGTGATGAATTTGGTTCAAAGAATTCAGTACCTCCTCTCCGCTTCTCCCAAAAATCATCATCTTGATTTTCTTTCAAAGCACACACCTCACAAGTGACAAAAGACCAAGGGATTGAATTAGTGATGAGTCATATTTTCTCAGATATATCACGCCTTGCAAGGAGAATGCTCCAGGTAAAGGGGAGTTCCAGTTTTGCTAACCAGAGATTTTGTAGTTCTCAAATGCACTAAGGAATTCATCCCACTGAGTTTCCATTTATTATGCCCTGCATACCCATTCCTACATTTTGTGGGAAAAATGTTGGGTCCCCCTTTTTTCTTTTGCCTTATTTCTTTTCCTTTCGTTTTCCTCTGGCCTTTGCCTCTGTGGGGTCGATGTTTTCTTTTCCTCTTGGTTTCTCTTCCTCTAGGACCTAGTCCTAAAGTGTTCTTGTCTTCTTTGTTCCAGCTAGATTCCGGACCCCGGGATTCTCTGTCACCATTTCCTCTTTTGTTAGAGGGTGCAGTTGCATGGGATCCATGGGCCTGGAGTTTGGAGGTTTGCCTTTCTCAGGATTTGTGGAAGGAAAGAGAAAGATGTTTTTACCCTAGTGGTATAAATAGGGTTTCACCAATCATTGTTACATTTACCATGAACAAATTACCCCAGAGTGATTTGAAGTGATTAAGGCAATTTTAGTAGTTGCTAAGTGCGATTTGTTTCAAAGCTTAAACAGTGCTCAATAGTGACTGAAAGTCGTGTGCTTGTGGTGATTCAAATTTGATCAGTTGAAGAATGCCTCCCATGCTTATCGTCCCACATCTCTTGTTTCTTAGGTAGGAAATCTCTAGTAGAACTTGCCCTCCCTTTTGGTTCCCCTTCTCTTGCAGAACTTATAGTCTAGGTAACAGGGATAGGAGAAGAAGATGAACATGCGACCAATTTTGGATGTCAGATCCCCATTGGTGACAAGAAGGAAGAAGAAAAAGACAAATATTTCTCTGCCAAGGGCAAATGCAGATCTTGGGATGCCCAACATCCCCGAGGTGGAGATTATCCCAGACTCCCCTGAACCAGAGAATCCCCCGGAGACCTCCCCTCTGCATGATAACTTTGACGACATCTTAGGGATGGATGATCTTGTAAATTTATAAGGGGATATAGGGAAGGCGGTAGAAGAGATTGCTTCACAGGAAGAAGTAGCAATCCCCATTGATGGGGAGATACCAGAGAAAGAGGTCACCATAGAAAAAGAGGTCTAGGCAGAGAAAGAAAAGGAGCTAGAATAGGTGAACATCCCTGATGTTCAAGAGATAACGGTCTTGGGGACCGAGATACAAGAAAAGAGGCAAGTGCAAGATGAGTAGCCAGCTTCAGCTGAGGGAACTAGACCTTTAGGAGCAACCGTAACCTCAACCGCCATGCTCCAGATGTCTCTACCCACCTAGGGTAGTGTAATATTTGGCAAGGTAGTGTCAGTGGCCCAATAGTCAAATATCAACCAGACACCCCTGCCACCTCTAGAAAACATGCCAACGGAGGAGAATGTCCTGGTAAAGGATGTTAGAGAAGAAGAACTGTAGCAACAGGATGAGGGGAGAACCCCAAAGATATAGATGTTGATCTTGCAGATGCTACTAAGGACAGGAGAATCGAGGCAGAGAATATTGACACCACAAAGGTGGATGGTGTAGATAATCCCAGGAACCAATAAAAAGAGTTCGATGAGACTATAAACATTTGGGATGAGCAGAAAATCCCTGGAGGAGACTCAAATGATCAAGCCCTAGCAGTAAGGTTGCCCCCACCACTGTAATGGTCAGTATATTCGAAGAAGAGAAAGTCCCCGGTGGCAAAAAAAACCCATCTCTCCTTGGCTGAGATGATGGCATAGAGTCAAAGCGCCCCCAACCTGAAGAAGGCCTAGACACTCCACTCTATTCAGATTGGTCTGGGCTCAGATACATTCATGGTTATTGCAAGCCCTCCCCCAAAAAGAGAGGAAGTAGTGGCAAGTGTTGCAGAGTATGTAGTCATAGAAGTACCTCTAGGGAAGAGGGACAAGTAGGGTGAGCTAGACCTCCTGAAAGAGGCTAGCTAGGAAATTGAGGCCCGCTACAACAAATAATCCCAATGAATAAAAGAAGAGAAGGAAAATAATATAAATCTCATTGGGTTATTGATAGAGCTAACATGGTCATTGGATGCCATTCATCTAGAAGCTTCTACATCTGGAGAATCACTCCCACAGGGTGATGTCAACGCGCTAAGGAATATGAAGAAGAAAGCACATGAAATCGATGATTGGGTATCCGAGCAGGTAGGAAATGTCTGGCATTTCTTGGTGGAAACTCTCCCAAACCTGTATATGGCTAGCAACATCTTACACCATGCCAAGAATACCATTTCTATATGGGAGGGAGAAGCCGAACAATATGAGGCCTAGAGGAGCGAGCTAGGAGAGCTCATGAATCTCAGGGAGGAACCCATTGTGGAGATGGGAATTTTTGGGGAATAGTCTTTCAATTTTATCCAGGTCCATCACTCCAGACTTGATCTCAAATTGGAGATTAGCAAGAAACTGGTAGAGGCCCTGAAGGACAAGGTCCCCGGAGTAGTGTATTCTTTGAATTTATACAAGGCTTTTGTTACAAGGGTTTTTGGAGTCGATCCCTTCTACACCAATACATGCACTCTGATAGATTATGTTGTGAGGAAATTTGATGAACTAATGGAGTCACGATTCTAGTCGTCAGGAGATTTTGACGGAGCAAAGATGTCATGTTTATCCCGCATGATGCTTCGGGCCCATGATACAGGAAAGATGGTCATAGAATTTAAAGGGAATGCCCTAGATTTGGGCAAGCAAGTGGGGGCGGCCATGCATCACCAGGCATGCATTAAGGGCATTGATAAAGAGGGAATTCCCCAGCTTTTGGAAGCTTACAAAACATACAAGGCACAATAAAGTTCTCCAGAATCTAGATATTCCCACCAATAGGGTGAAAATTTTGTAAATTCTTTATTCTTTGAGCACAAGCTCTTGGACTCCAGAATTCCAGATTTGAAGTTTGCATTCTTTCATAGTGACTCATGTCCAGGTTCCCCAGAGCTAACCGGTCATTGTCAAGCAGTTAATAAGGGGTCAGTAGGTAGGTGATCCTGATAAGGCATGTCAGGTGGAGGGATGGCTCTGACAAGTGATTCTCCCAAGGTGCCGCTCCAGCATTAACTACCTGGTACATTGAAGACAGTGAGCTGCATTCTACATTGATGAGACATGTAGCCTCAAAATCTAGAAAGATCGGTTTTCTTCTATTTTTACTCTGGCACTCTTCTCTATGTCAATTCTTCCAGCTTCTCTTCTTGTCTTCTTCCTCTTTCTAGTCATACCTCTACTCTTTTCAAGGTGATTGTAAGCGGTGTAGGTAGTACTGGCCATCGGATAATATATTTTATATGTTGAGTGTATAGTTAGATTAGGTTAGTTCTAGGGCAAACTATGTGTATAAATAAGAATTCTACCCTCATAACAGAGTTTGGCAAAATTGATAATTTTGTAGTCTAACAAGTAATATCAAATAGCTTTTCATTCTTAGTTGTTTCAGGAGCTCAATGCTCAGTAGTTCTTAGTAGTTTAGATGCTCCCTTAGAGCCATGGATCTATACACCAGTGATGCTGGAACGTTCTAAGTTAATGAAGAAGGAAGAACAGTTTATGGAAATGATGTTGTTGCTGTTCTGATCTCCGAGTTAGTGATATCTCTTTTGTTTTGTATGTTTCTGATGTCCTTTGCTCTAATTTTTAGTTTAGATTAATGATCTCATTTCCCCTTGCTATTGAATATGTACGAATCATCGGTTCTGTATATATTCAGTATTTAGTTTAGTTCTTTAGAGAATTGTTGATGTTGTAAATATGTTATATAACTATAAGTAGAAGTAATAAACTCTAACTCTCGTCTATCTTTTGTTGTTTATTTGGTAAACTTAACATGCTTGTAGGAAACCACATCCCCATCACCGAAATCCCCAAAGAAGATGATTAAAACTAGTTATCCCCCCAAACAAATAGTCACTCACCCAACTTAGCTTCCTCGCACCGTCGAGACCTGACACTCAGGTGCTTGAAGGCCCGGAGGATTTATTCTCCGGAAAACCTTTCTAGGCAAAGTTGGTCGGTACCCTGGTACTCAGTGACAAATTATCACTGTTGATAGGACCGGTCACAAAGTCTCATCAACACATTGATTTGATTATTTATTTGTAATGTTTGTGATGATTTCAGTGTTATTTTGATGCCTAAAATGTATGTTCTTCATTCTTTATAAATTTGAAAATGGTAGATTTAAAATTATGCATTTCTATGTGATTTCTTTTTAAGTTATAAATAAACCTATTTTGGAATTCGGTTAATTGGACTTGGATAAATGACACCAGGGTTTTAATTGATTGGTTTTTTAGTAAGGAAAATGAGAGATCTCAAATGGTTTTCTCTTAGATTTCATCCCTAGGGTTGAATTAATGCCCTAATTATTACACTTTTACAACTTTTTCTCTGTGTCAGTCAATCTAACTTGACTAGACAATTGTGTCATTTTGTTATGTATATTGCATAGCACAAATATAATAGTTGTGTTGAATGATTATAGTTGTTGTGTTGAATGATTATAGCAATTATGTTGAATGCATTAGTCAATTCTATATCTTTAGATCAATAATTGCATAGTTTCCCTTTTTGTTCAAAATTGGTCAAAATTAGGGTTCTAAACCTTTACCAGAGGTTTTAGGGTTTGAGTATATCATATTTCCTCACTCATGGATTCCTTGTGGGGAAGTGACTATTGATTTATTTTTCATATTGTGCATATATGTCCTGACATTAATATTTTGTCATTGATGTCAACATATTCCTACTGTTTGTGACAATGTTCTTGAGATGTTCAGTGAGATTATTTTTGTGATACAACTACTTTATTGATTATCAGATATTACAAAGGTACAAATGTGTTGGGGGATGTATACACTTGATCTAGTTCAAGTAGAAAAGTTTTTCATGATTATTTTAGTGAGTTGTGAAAGATTTATATAACAATGGTATTTTGGTTGTTCACAAAGTGACAATGTTTCAATTATTGGATTGGTTATGCAATATTCTTTGTTGCTAACCTGGTTGTGGGTGCAAGACATGGATGTGTGTCCTCAGCTTGAGTGGTTCATGATTTGGATGCTAACAAGCTATTTTTATTTTATGATAGTGGTTTCTAATTAGTGTTCCTGATGAACATTGAACATATGAGTATGATTTATGAGACCGAGTTGTTCACGTGGATGTCATGGTATTTCATGTTGATTGATGATATTTCTTGATCATTCCCTATTCATTCTTATTAATTGTGTTAGATTATGTGATCAAGATTGAATATTGTCAAGTGGTGTGTTGATGTTCTTATTGTTGTTGGCCGACATGGTGGCATTGCATATTGTGAAGGATCGTGACATGATTTATGGATCTAGAGTATGTTTAAGGATATTTCTATGGATAATTTCTATGTCTTAGTTGAAATTGATTATATCACATTGTGTATTGAGTTTTATTGAATTAATATTTTGTAATTAGGTCCCTAGCCGACCTAGTTGAGATAAATTGATGTAATGTATATAAATATGTAATCATTTGTAATTGCGAAAGTATGAGAGTGTGTGTTGGATTAGAGATGCTGAAGAGAAGAGGTATGAGAAGAATCTACAATTGAGGTAGAGAATTAATGCACTTCATTGGAACTATTTTTTCCTATTTGAGATGTTGTTTATCATTTCGCTAGTTTGGATAGTATGTCCTTTATGATTTAAGGTTAGATATTATTGTAAGGAAGTGAGTCTTCCTTGGGATTGTGATCCTTTTTGTAATTGAGAAGTGAGCTTTAGGTAGTGTGGTTGAATGTATGTGAATTACTATCTGTAATACTCCTAATAGGGTATAGCTATTTTAACTAAGCACATTCATCTTGCGGGTTTGATCCCCACCATGGTTTTTCCCTTAACAAGGTTTCCATGTCAAAAATCTTGGTGTCATGTGTTGATTACCGTATTATGTTCCTAAATTCATGTTTGGCATTTGGATATGAGATTAAGTTGTCAATTTGGTTAAATTTCTTAATTTTTTGGACACAACTGATTCACCCCCCTCTTAGTAGTATGTGCTACATTAATTCTAATAATTGGTATTAGACCTAGTGTCCTCTTTGTGAAGCTTAACTACTTGAGGAGATCTGAGATGTCAACCTTTAAGAAGGAGAGTCTGAGATTTGAAGGAAAAAATATGCTATATGGAAGGACTAGATAATTACACACTTCAGATGTATTAGTGAAGAACATTGGGATGTTACAAAGAAAGATTATAATCCTCATACAAACCTTTTTTTGTGACTGCTCGTGAAAAGAAAGAATTTGAGAACAATATGAGAGAAAAAGAAAGCTTTTTGAGTACATTATTAGATGTTGAATACACAAACATTATAGGATTAGAGAATGCACATCAGGTGTGGAAAAAATTGGAGACACTATATGAAGGAGATGAATTTGTGAAGCAAGCCAAGCTGCAAATTATGAAAGGAAAATATGAATCATTGAAGATGAGCAGAGATGAGAACATTACTTCTTATTTGAATAAGATCACCAACCTTTTTTGTACAACCATATGACCTGGTAGAACCTTGGATGAGAATGAAATTATTTCTAAGATCCTAAGATCCTTGCCTCATGTTTACAATAAAAAATTTATTTCTATTGAAGAAATCAGAACCGTGTTACCTATGACAAGAGACTCTTTGATTGGTAAGTTATCTTCTTTTTAAATGAGATAATTTTGTGATAGTCTTCCTAAAGTTGAAACTGCATTTAAAGCTACTATTTCTAAGAATAAGAAAATATACGATTCTAGAGAAATTTCATCTAAGTATGAATGTATATATGCTAAGGAATGGGCGGAGATAAAAGAAGAAGAAAGGAATGTTGATGAGCTTGAAGGCCTAATTGCAAAGAGACTACCTAAGGGATATGGTAAGTATCAAGGAAAATTTCCCTTGAAATATTTTTCATGTAATAAGATTGGTCATATTTATTCAAGATGTCTAGATAAGGAACCTGAGTAAAAGCCTAAGAAATTCAACTCTAAATATTAGAAGAAGTGTTATTATGCTACTAATGAAGGTGTGACTGATGATGGATCTGAAAAGAGTGAAGATGAGATTGTGTTTATTTCTATCAAAGATGAAGATCCTAATTTTCTAAATGAAGAAAAAACCTTATTTTCACATGTGGATAAAAAGGATGAATGGAGACAAAAAAAAATTGAAATTGGAAAATTATGATAGTGGTGTTGTCAGATTTGATGATGATACTCCTTGTATGATCAAAGAGAAAGTTTCTATTACTCTTGATGGTAAGAATAACACTAATGATATTCTATATGTTGAAGGTTTGAAATATGATCTTTTGAGTGTTGGTGAGCTAGTTTTTGATTTAATCAAAAATAGGTTTTGAGGGGACCTCGAAACCCCTTACAATGGATTACAAAAGATACTCAAAGAAGACTATTGTAAATCATTGGCATTATGATGATTTTTATCATTGATGTCAAAGAGTAAAGTAATTACACATCAGAATTACTATCAGACAGAAGGACAAGTTATCAGAATAAGGAGGTCAACTATCAGAACCTCACCACTATCGGTCGTAAGGAAAATCATGATGCAGTCGACAAGAGGAAGAACAAAAAATGGTTTATGGAAAGATTGAGATTAATTTTTTAATTAAACCTAAGATCAAATTTAAGGAATGAAGGATATTAAGAGATAAAAAGCTCAAGCAAGAGATTATGAAGAGAGGTTAAAAGAAAGAAGTTACGAGGATGAGCAATGAAATGCATAAGAAAGAAGAGAAGAATTGAGAACATAGATTTAGAGCATAAAGGATTTGACAAGCTTTGGAAGGAAGCATATACAGGTCAATTTATATCTTGTGAAGAATCCTAATAGTTTCTACAAGATATTATAAATCCCTTAACCAGGTAGTCTCTAACAAGACCGATAAGCTCATTTTTGCAAGATCTTTTTGTAAATCCTTTAACGGGATAAATGTCATATAGGCAGGATTAAATATCTTAGCAGAGTAGTCTTAATAGGACTATAGATACACTTAAAAATGTATCAGTCACTCTTAATTGGGTGAGTCACTTAGAAGGTGAAATATATAAGCCCTAATATACAAAACTTTTTATCTACAGTGAAGAGTTGTGGGTGTCATCCCTACTACAATTTTTCCCTCTCACCAAGGGTTTCTGTGTAACCAACATCTATGTGTTAAGGATGTGTGGATCTGATTATGCGTTACTATTATTAGCTTTATGTTTAATTTATAGTATATCGATAATAATTTAAACAATATCGGTTGAAGTTACTATTAGTGAAAGTTTAATGGTTTAAAGTTCAATTAGAAGGAAAAAAAAGTATGATTTTTTTTAATACTAATTCACCCCCCTATTAGTACCTAATATTTCCAATTAGCAATTGGTATCAGAGCTTTGTTCTCTAGAGGAAATTTTAACAGCTTGAGAGTAGATCTTGGAGTATGGAGAGAGATATAAGAGAGAGAAGCAAATAGAAGAAGCCTTGGACAAAGCCTTTAGAAAAGGTTGGTGATCTAAAGAATAAGTTGAGACACTCATTCACTAAAAGGAAGGAAGTATCAGAAAAAATGCAGATAATACTGGATAATATTGAAGAGCTATAGGAAAATAGTACAAATATCAAAGAACTTAATGCTGAAGTTGTGGAATTGTTGGAAAATAACACTGCCTTGGAAGAAGATCTGTCTAAATCCCAAAAGTAACTTGAAAGTCAAGCCCTAAGAATGACTGAAGTATTGGAAAAGATGAGAACAACAGAAGATGCCCAAAAAGACCTTGAAACTGGAAAAGAAAATCTTGATAAATCTATCAAAGACAAAGATGCTATCATTCAGAGGTTACAGTAGGATAATAACACGTTGAATATATTTCTAAATACCACAAATGAAGAAAATAGAATGATACTTTCCGAGAATAAAAATATGAGAAAGGAGGTTGAAACTTTGAAGAACAATCTGAAAGTTTAGAAAGAGGTTAATGAAAGACTCACTAAGTTTTATTCAAGTATGCACAAGTTGGATGAAAAATTGTAAAATATGAGAAGAACAAGAGACAAAACTGGCCTTGGATATACTGGTGACAATAAATTTGAAATCGGTGAACAATGAAAATCGGTAACTAAGAATATATCGCGAGAACCTAAGGATCCTATCACTACACATGGTACGAAACCTACCAAACCTACATGTTATAACTGTGGAAATATTGGTCATACATCAAATTTTTGTAGAAGCAAATCAGTCATCATTTCAAGAGGTACACACTTTCATGGACATTTCTATAATTATAATAAGTTTGGACATTAGGAAAAATAATGCAGATCAAGAGCTAATATCACATCATCGAAAGGAAGCTTTAGAGGACACTGTTATACATGCAGTCAATATGGACATAAAATTGAATATTGTAGAATGATAAATCCAAGAATAAATGCAAGACCATGGAGATCAATAGGAATGATATGTTTCATTTTTCATAAGTATGGATATGTAACACAAAATTGTTGATACCGACAAGACAGAAATGCTCAACAAGATAGAGATGCATCACAAGACAGAAATGCCTGACAAGCCATACATGAAAACAACAAAGGAAAAACAATAGCAAATCAAGAACAAGTGAAGAATGACATGAAGAAGATTTGGGTCAAGAAGGAAGAAATCAATGAGCAAAAAGATAACCTCCAATCACAAGTCTGGAGTATTCATCATCAAACTAAGCAAGTAAGTTATTCTTAGGGACCTAAAAGATATTGCTAAATCTATTTGTCCCTTTACAAAAGGTTATGATTGAATTTTATATCAGCATGTAAAGATGTAGTAGAATTTATATTGGAATTAGTTAATAGTAGACATTATTTTTTTATCATTTAGAAGATATACAATTTTTAGTAGAAAATTTACTATTGAGAGAATTTATTATTGTAATAGTTGTTTGAGCACTTTTCGGTTGATAAATACATGTTGAAACTATTCATTTTCTACCCTAATTTTCTAAAGAAATCATTTGAGCATTATCTAAGAGCCTAGAGTAATCTATTGTGAAGTATTATCAGAAGTGAGCAAGATTATTTTCATGTTCTAGCTAGCAGAATTGCAGAAGAGCCCTAATGGGATTCTTAGTGGATGTTTGAAGTTTTTAAGAATAGTTTGCATAACACAATGGCAACAAGAATTGCAAATCCAGTAGTCGTCAATATCAATGAGGAGCCAACACCTAAGTTTAAGTTGTTCCCCCTGAAGGTAGAAGAAAAGGAAAACACTAGAGCCCTATCATCATTCCCATAGAGGGTAATGTTGATTGAAGACATCAAAACATTTATTCATAGAAAAATTGCTCAATTGGGTGATGCTGAAATCAAGAAGATGTACTACGATGAGTTATGTGACAAAAAAGTGTTGAAGGATGAGCATAAGCATTTAAAACTAAATTTTTTAACACATATGGTATTCATGCCTAAAGTTTTCAATGAAGATTGGATCAGATATGTTTGAGCTGAGTACATGATGAAGTTTTGTGGTTAGATCGAGACAAGCCAGTCAGTATAACAAAAGACCTAATTCATATGGTCGCTGGCTTACCGGCTAAAGGAAAGGAATGTAGCCTATGGGTTAACAATATGGAAGAACTGAGGAAGATAACATAAACATCTAAATATGGATGATAAATGAGAGTAGACAAGGTCAAGTACTTAGAAACACATTTTTCCACAATGATTGTTGGATATAAACTCAACCAGTCTAATCGACTGAATAATGTACCAAGTAGCACTATGTATGCAGCCTACGAGATTTCTAAATTAGGAAAGAATTATGATTTGTTAGAGATGGTGAGAACCCAGTTATTTTCCAACATGAAAGGACTGAAGAAGGATAGAAAAATAGAGGTTAATTTTGGTTCACTATGTGTTTGCTTATATTTTTTTGTAAAGAATTTTTTTCCTGGAATAGGTGAAGTAAATTAGAACACAGACAAACCGGTTATTTATCAGATTAATGATTATATTAAATAGTTAGGATATCAATTTAATAAGATTATGTGGGGATTATTCAAATAATTTCAAATCAAAATGCAAGAGCACTATCAAATACCCCCGTCAGTAGTAGATAAATATAGGGATTCTATTATTTTATCGTAGACACTGACACTTGCAGAATCAAGCCTGTGGAACCAAGAACATCTTGGGTTCTATTATTTGGTGGTGAGGGTATAGAAAAAGACATAATTGGATGTGTAAAATACATATTGAAGCAACCATAGGATACAATAGTAAACAAATTGGAACATATGAGGAATATTAAGAAAGGATTAAAATAGATATAAAGAAGCCTAATATTTAGAAGAAGAAAGAGTAGATGTTAAAGAAGCTGACATAAAAATATGGAAGTGGAGAAGGTGACAGTAGCACACAACTAGAAACATATATAGGGACACAAGCCCTACCACCAGTAATTTAAGAGATTGAAGATAGTGAAGTTTAGGAAGTAATAGTAGAAATGACCACACCTATAGCTATCAGTGAAAGAGAAAAAGAGGTTGAGGAAACACCAAAAAGGAAAATGCCTAAAAAGAGGCCATCACAACCTCAAGTATTTGAGAAGAGAAATACAAGGAGTTAGAAGCAGACACCCCCTGCTACTTTGAAGCTAAATGATATAGATGAAGAGGATGCTGAGTCAAAGAAGGAGATCATGACATGGGGAAAGTGATCAGGGAGAAAACAATTCAAGATTCCAACCAACCTGATGGAAATGGAAAAATACATAATAGACAAATGATTAGTTGGGAGTATTAATCTCACTACCTTTTCTAAACTGATAGAGGAACACAAAAAGTTAATATAAGATACTATTGTTCAACATTTTCTAAAGTATAAAAAATATTTTGGAGATGTCAAGGATAATGTTCACATAAAATTGTATGAGAACTTATTGATAAGATGGGATTAGGTCTATCACAGAGTTGAGAAACTAAGAGAAAAAATATTGAAGGGAATATTGCCAAAGTTATCGAAGAATGACGCAGAAGTATACATGGATAAATAAAAGACAAATTTTAGAACAAAGACTTTAACAACTCCAATATTAGAAAATGATGAATCTTTATTGGAGCAAGACATAACATAGCCGTGGAAGAAATTACTGACTAAAGAGAAGAATCGAGCTTATTCAAAGGCAGGAACATCAAATTTTGATGACATATTTATAGTAAATGAGCTAATCAGTAATGCACCTAGTGCACTCGATATGTCAACAATCAAAGATGCAATTATCATTGAGGACATTACAGAAGAATTGGATAAGTCAACTGAGAAACAAAACGATCTAGCACAAGTTTCTATTTAAAGAGAAGATAATAAAGTAACAAAAAAATCCAATAGAATACCAACCAATAAATGAACAGGTCATTCTACAAGTCATGCAGTAAGGAAATTAACCAAACCTGTTACAATAAAGTACAAATGAAATATTATAGGAGATGAAGAAGCAAGATGAATTATTACATGAGTAGAACCCCATATCACTTGAGCAACAACATTCACCAACCAACATGCAACCTACAAATAGTGAGAAGGGCGAAAGCACTGAGAAGCAGTAAGATACAATAGATATCAATGATAAAAAATTGGACACCAGTGAGAAGCATCCAGATGAAGAAAAGAAAAATGAAACATAATAGAAGGATGGTGAGAAGAAATATGGAGAATATGATGATAACGATAAAAATAAAGATGACAAGAAGGAGAAGAAAGACACCAAAGGTAAAAGGAAAAGAGAATTGGAAGAAGAAGAAGAATAAGAAGAGGATGACAATGCAGATGATGATGATCCTGAGTTTGAGATACTCAAACATGATCCCAGAAAATTGAAGAAAAACAAAGACAAGGAAGAATATGCAAGAGTTTTGAATAAGAAGACAAAATTGGATAAGGAGAAAGAAAAGAAATAGAAGAAAAGAGTTTTACTTAAAATATTATATTTGTTTTAAGATCTTATGCTAGATGCGACTAAGGATGACGAAGAATCATTAGTTTACCAACTAAAATCTTATATTGACAAAATCAATCAATTAGGAAAATGTTTGGAGGACAGACTAACCAACAATACAATGAAGAAAGTGGAAGACAACATTGTACAACAATTGTTAACCAAAATTGAAGTTTTATAAATTGAGTTATCAAAGGTTATTGAAAATTTGAAGAAATTTTTGAAGACAACTACAATGATGTACACCAATTTGTGTAATTTTTTAGAGTTTACAGGTGATATCGACAATAAGATTAAAGGAAATAAAAATGAGCTATCACAACATATTGACAATTTTGAGCCTACAAAACACTTTATGGATCATTCAAAAAAGTTGAGAGAGATGATCTCGAAAGGACAAGAGCTCACAACAAAGAGAGCAAGTCAACATATAAGGATTTTGGAATTACAAGATATAATCATGCCGCATATAGATATAATTAAGGCTAAGGTTATAAAAGTAGAGAAAATAGTTCAAACACCAGAGTTAAGTGTCATGGACAGTCTTGAAAAACTTTCATCATACTTAAATGGACATATGATAGGATTGAAAGCACTAAAGGAAGAATGGGATACAATTTTGAAGAACATAGGATACAGGTACAAGTTTATCATGGACAAATTGTAAGCAACATAAATAATTATTACACAAATTACAAATGTAATTTGGCATTGAGTGCCAAAAAAGGAGAAGTAGAAGAGAAAGGGGAAGAAAAACAAAAAAAGGGGGAGGTATAAGAAAAGGGGAAGTATAGATTATATCAACATATACAGAGCATATGACATATGGAAACGTTATTGTCGTCAATGCCAAAGGGGAATATTATTGGAAATCATTGGCATTATGATGAGTTTTGTCATTTATGTCAAATAGTAAAGTAATTACAAATCAAAATTACTATCAGATAGAAGGACAAGTTATCAGAATAAGAAGGTCAACTATTGGAAGCCGAACACTATCGATCGTAAAGAAAATCATGATACAACTGACAAGAGGAAGAATATAAAACAATTTATAGAAAGATCAAGATTAATTTTTTGATTAAACCTAATATCAAAGGTCAGGAATGATGGAGATTAAGAGATAAAAATATTAAGGAAGAGATTATAATGAGAGGTTAAAATAGAGAACTTACGAGGATGAGCAGCAAAGTGAATCAGAAAGCAGAGAAGAATTGAGAACATGGATTTAGAGCATAAGGGATCTGACAAAATTTGGAAGGAAGCGTATACAGTTCAATTACTATCTTGTGAAGAATCCTAACACTTTCTACAAGGTATTGTAAATCCCTTAACCAGGTAGTCTCTAACAGGATTGATAAGTTCATTTTTCCATGAGCTTTTTGCAAATTCTTTAACATGGTGAATGTCATATAGGTAGGATTAAATCTCTTAGCAAAGTAGTCTTTATAGGACTATAGATACACTTAACAATGTATCAATCACTTCTAATTGAGTGATTCACTCAGAAGGTCACATATGTAATCCCTAATAGGAAAAAAATTTATCTGCAGTGAAGAGTGTAATCACATAAAAATGGTCATCTAAACCCTAGACCCCCAATCTCAATAATTAATTAAGAAACCCTAATCTTGATTATTCTAAGTCCTAAATCAAACAGGCATATCCTCAATTATCAAATTCAAACTTATCTGACCTGAACCCTAGGTCCTAATCAATCATCATACTTGATTAATAAATTAATTCCTAAAATTATAATACATTGGCAAATAAACCTTATGTTAATTATTTAATTGATATTTTGATATATTAATTATATAAAATTATAAAATTGTTAATTAAATAAAAAGGAATTAAATTAATTAATAAAAATAAATATGCATTCAAAATCATTTAAATTATTAAAAATGCATATGACATCATCAAATCCAGTTAACTGATTATCCAAAATGGAAACAATCCAGTTCCACTCAGTTAACTGATTCTCCACTATTTATCATTTTGGAAACATTTAAGTTAACTAAGAACTAAATATGGAAGTTCCAAAAAGACTGATCCGTCAGTTCAGTCAACTGACTCTCTCAACCAATCACATTTCTTGCATATGGATTGTTCTTCTTCAATCGAATCTGAGCCACTCTTTTCTTTCAATCTCGATTGTCAAGTTGAGAGAGATTTCTATAAAAGAAAAGCTCATTTCCTTCACAAAGGATCCTAATTTTTATTATCATTAATATGCTAGATTTTGCATTCTATTTATCTTGTATTTTAGCTTTCTTTTAATCATTTAGCTTTAATTGTTGATTAGTTTTAAGCATGCAAACAATCTAACTTAGAGCACACTTTAATTTTGGTGTTTTAAAATGAATCTTACACACTTCAATTTGGTGGTCTTAAAAATGAATCTTAGGTAGATTGGATTAAAAACAAATTTGCATCTTTCATATCATCTTAGATCAATCATAATAGATTAAAATCCTTCATTTAGAATAGGTGTAGTCACTGAGTTTACAATGACCTAAGAGAAAACTCATACTCATGCCTATTAGAAGGCAATGTGTCATTGTTGATTAGTGTAGTTGTTTATTCAATTTTGTATTTTCTAAACCACTAACCACATAAAGACTTTATTGAAGTGTGTGTGTGTGTGTGTTTGTTTTTGCAGCTTGCAGGTATCGACCATAATTCACGCATACAAAGAGTTGTTGGTGTCATCCCCACCACAGTTTTTCCCTTCGACCAAAGGTTTATGCGTAACCAAAATCTATGTGTTATGGATGTGTGGATCTGATTATGTGTTACTATTATTTACTTTATATTTAAGTTACAACATATCGTTAATACTATGAACACTATTGCTTAAAGTTACTATTAGTTAATGTTTAATGGTTTAAAGTTCAATCAGAAGCAAAAAAGTTTGAAGTTTTTTAATACTCATTCACCCCCTTCCTCTTAGTACTTAATCTTTCCAATTAAAAAATACTCCCATAACTGAGCCACAAAAGGAAATAACTGCTGGAAAAGACACAACCAAAAAAACAAACCAGCAACCACCACATGACAAACAACAAGAAATGGCACAACAGAAAAGGAAAATAAAAAAAACCAAAGACATCAGCTATGTCAGTTCCTTTAGAACATGAACCACCTATTTTTTATTATAGTTACATCATCAGCCACGTCCTTCAAATTTTTGGATGTAGAGGCAGCTCCATGGTTCTTCTTCTTCAAGCTGGCACATGTGTGTTTAGCGGGGCCCTCATTGGTATCGATGTCAATCCCAGTATCTAGATCAGTATGGCCTGCACTCATAGTTTCTTTTTTTTACATGGCCTTGGTCACCCTCCTGACATTCTGCACAATCATCTTCATTTTCTCATTGCTTTCCTTAAGGATGTCCATTAGTTTTTCTTTGTGGGACTTGAGTTTCCCCAGAATCTGTCCCACCTTTTCTTCCATCTTTTTTTCTTTCTATATTCTCTCTATCCTAGTATTAGAAAAGACTGGAAAATTTGTCATTAAGACTGTGAATTTTATTATAGACCTAGGTGTCCAGGGCCAAAGTTTTATCAACCTTAGTTTTAGATTTTCCCAAAAACTCTATACTAGCATCTAATTTTTTCCCAGGGGGACCTTGGCTGTAGGAGAAGACTCCTCCATGTCCTCGTCAGCAATGGTCTTGCAAGCCAAGGTGTTAGGCTCACAATGACCCACAATAGAGTTTGAGTTTAGATTTTCCACAAAATTATGAGTCATGCTTTTTTCTCTGAGTTTTTTCTTCTTCTCCCCCTCTTTCTTTCTTTTCTTTTCTTCTTTTCCTCTTCCCTTCTGGCCTTTTAGCAGTTGTTGGGTCCCTCTTTTCTTATTTTTACACTCAACGACCCCTTCCTTCTCCGAGACATAAATCATATCCTGAGATCTCTTTCCAAATTCCCTTGGGGACTCCACTTCTTCCTCAGTTTCCATCCCTTTGGTGTCCTCAAACATTGGAGTTTCCAACCTTTGCCTATTGTTTCCAGAGTCAATATCTTTGTTCTCTTTAGTTTCCATCCTCTTTTGAAGGTCAAATTTTCTCTACAATTTCTGAGGGGAGAACTTCTTGGCTTTCTTCTCCTAAGGGCTATTCTTTCCAATAACTTCCTCTCCTTTTGCCTCATTTCTTCTTTACCTTTAATCTCCTTAATAGATAATTTAGGTTTTCTTTCTTTACAATACTCCAAAATAAGTAAAATTAGGCCTTCGTGCAAAATTGGCTTGCTAGGTTTTTTCTAGTGCTCATCCAAGCTGTGTTGTAGGGACTTCAACAGGTAAAAGTGAAAAGAAACCCTATCCCTCTAGCGGAAATGGTTATGCCAAACAAAGTGATAATTGTGCACTCTCCTATACTTGCTATCTAAAGTGGAATATTTCATGATGAAGCCAAGAACCTTCACCCAGATGGGTTTATTCTGCTCAACTTTATAAATATCATCCTCCTTCACTAGAATGTCCTCCTCCTCTTGGATTTTGGGGAATTTCCTAACAACAACATCACAAATGTTCCTATCTTTGTAAAAATCTAAACCATCACTCGATAACCTAGTAATAGTGGAGATAAAATCTACATTCAAATCAACCTTAACCCCATACAAAGTGATAGAATCACCATTCCAACCTTTAAAAAAATCTTCAATTACCCCTTTATTATACCCATGGAGATGCTCCAGATAAGAGGTGACTTCCCGCTTCTCAAGTTGGCTCCACACTTCCTCTTCTTTCTTCCATTTTTTGCATGAGTTTGGCTCTTGGGGCTTTAGATCACCTCTCATGGCTTCATCTTTTTTCTTCCCCCGTGGCTTCATTTCTACAGTATACATAATGAAGTACAAAAGAATGATGATAAAAGCCAAAACCTTTACCCATAAAGCGTGTGGGGTCAAATTGTTAAATATTTTCAAGTACTCCCCCATATGAACACGGAGATTTTCCCTTTTTCCACAATGATCACCTTTTATTTCCATAATTAGCAGTGATGTTATCAATATGAGACTTAGTCACATCCAATATCAAAATTTAACTAAGAAGACTATCTTTTTTGATGCCACCTTGTCACATCATCATTTCATTACTTATCATATCCATGTTGGCAATAGGGTTCATGACCTTTTTCTTCTCGCAGTATGCATGGGAGATATGCACCTTACTAAAGATATTTAATAATTCCCCCGCCTCCTTAATGATAGCCTCAACTTTCCACGAAGCCTTGAATTTTCCAAGAAGGCATCTAATAATATTACTTGAATCTCCTTGGATCCACATATTTTGGTAGTTATACCTTTTGGCCAACTTGATAATTTGAAGAGAACCCATGTCTATTTCATTTTCCCAATGGTTCTACCACAACATCCACACAATTTCCACACATATCCCTAAGCAGCCCCCCCATAAGAAGCTTGGACGGGGTTTCCCTTAGTAGCACCATCAAAGTTTGTTTTTATCAATACTTCAGGAGGGGCCAACCAAGTGAGACCTTCCTTATCATCCATTTGATTTTTCTTAGTATTAAAGTTGTAGAGAAGAAAGGCGTTCAGATCATATCCTTCAGCCTCAAATATTCCTTATTTTAGCAATATGAGATAGTTTTCCTTTATCATTATAATGGTTTTCCTAGAAATCACCTAGGAATGACTTTATCTATCTCTAAAACCTTTGTCATTTTTCTCTTTCCACACATTCTAGCATACATAGGAAGAAAACAAAGACCAAATCCTTTTAGATTCCACATTAGCAACTAGACATTTCCATTATGTAGTGAAATCTTGGAGGTTCCCAGAAAAAACCTAATATATGTTCCATTCCTTCAGAATGTGACCCCAAACCTCCCGAGAATAGAAGCATTGAAGGAAGAGGTTAAGAATAGATTGTTGATCTTTCTTACACAAGAAGCATCTATTAGTGAAGCAGAAACCTTTTCTACACAAATTATCCATAGTAAGGATTTTGTTCTGCAACATCAACCAATAGAAAATATCAATTTTAGGAGTTAATCCTTTCATCTAGCATGAAACCCAGAACTTCTCCTCCTTAGGATTAAGGGCCAAAAAGGCAGAGAAGACAATGAACTTTCTGCTCGGATGAAGAACCCACATAGTTTCATCATATTGATTTTCTCTTAGTATACAAGAGTTGAGCCAATTGAACTTTATTAATATTAGGTTCCATCCATCTGAAATTAACCCAACCTCCTTTAGTCTAGTAATCAACAATCTTATCACCATAAGAGGATTTAATTCTATGAACACATTGTTGGTTTTGAATAATATTTTCAAGTGGATCCTCCTGCATCCAGCTGTCTTCCCAAAATTTGATTTTTCTTCAATTTCCCAAATTTCATTTCTTCCCATTTTCCACAACTTCCTTTCACTCTTGGATAGATTTCCAAATGAAATATCCATTCACAACTTCTGGAGATCTAAGGAAATCTTCCACATTTTAAGAATTAACAACACACTTTCTTTCTAGATAGTGTTCCATTCTCTCTCTTCTCCATACATCCTCCATATTTGTTTGGCCAAAAGGGCTTTGTTTAGCTATCTTATGTTTCTTATCCCCATGCCTCCATTCTTCTTGGGTTTACAAATCTGGTCCTAGATCACCAGGGGTAGCCTCTTCTTTTCTTCTGTTCCAGACTAGATGAATCTTTTTGAATTCTTTCCAGAGTCTCTACAACCTTTTCTGGAATTGTAAATAGACTTAGGGCATAAATAGGAAGTTTTTGAAGGCATCTCCTGAGAAGGACCTTACTAGCCTAGGTAAGAAGGTTCCCTTTCCAAAAATCTAGATTATTATTTAACTTATCAATCAAATATTTCTAGAAAGATTTTGTGGGTTTAGGGCCTCAAGGAAACCCTAATTAAGTGCTAGGGAAATCAGAAATAGAACAACCAAAAATTCTTGAAATTTTGAGTTGTCTCTCAGCAGGGGTACTAATGAAGAAAAGAGAGATTTTATCCCAGTTAATGATTTGACCTGAAGCATTAGAATACAAACTAAGGGTTTTTTTAATATTTATGACCTCTTTAATAGTATCAGTACCCATGAGAGTGGTGTCATAAAAAAAATCTCTCATGAGAGCAACATTGATCATGAGAGGAGGGTCGCAAACTTTGACTAGCCTCCAAATTTTTGAGGGAGATAAAATATCTACCAAGGAATTCAATCATAATGGAAAAAAGAAGGGGAAAGATAGGATCTCCTTTCCTCAACCCCCGAGATGGTGTAAAGAAGTTAGAAGATGCCCAATTGACCAACACATCAACAAAACAGGTGGTTATGAGATAGTTTATCAGCTGAATAACCCTGGTGCTAAAACCAAAATCCTTTAGAACCTTGTGCATGAACCCCCAGTCAATTCTATCATAGTCTTTGGACAGATCCAATTTCATAAGAAAGCCTTTCTTAGAAGAATTCAGTAAAGAGTGAATGTTTTCATGAACAACAATGATTGAATTGAGGATCTGCCTACCCAGGACAAACCCATTTTGGTCAGCTAGTTGATAAAGGTTACAACCTACAATTCAAGGATGGAATGTGAAAGATCATTGAAAGCTCTATAATTGAGATTACTACAAGAATAAATACTAAAGGTAATGTGTTTCATTTGAACAATTTTGACTAAGTCTACTTTTAAGATCAAGAATTATTCTTCAAGTGGAATTTTGGATTTGGTGCATACAGATCTATGTGGTCCTGCAAGAACAATAATCTACTATGGGGATTTTTATTTAATTATATTCATTGATTATTATTCTAGAATAATGCGGGTTACATTTTTGAAAGAGAAGTCTGAAGCCTTTGACAAATTAAAGATTTTCAAATCTATGGTTGAGACTGAAAAATGATTGAAATTGAAATATCTGAGATTAGATAGAGGTGGTGAGTTTACTTCTACCAAGTTTAATACTTTTTGTGAAGAGCATGGAATAAAGAGAGATTTTTTCTCTGTGAACCCCACAATAAAATGACATTATATAAAGAAGGAACATAACTATTCTAGACACTTCTATAACCATGATGATTTAAGGAAATGTTCTACAAATCTACTAGAGAGAAGTTATTATAACTAAAATATACACATTGAACCAAGTGCAAATTAAAAAAGGAACTGTTAAGACACTTTATGAACTTTGGCATGGCCATGTTCCTACAATAATGTATTTTAGAATTTTGGAAGTGAATGCTATATCGGAAGAGATAAAGACCTTGGAAAATTTGATCCTAGATGTGATGAGGGAATTTTTCTTGGTTATTCTACAAAAATAAAACAATATAAATTTTATAACCAAAGGTTGAAGAAGGTAATTGAAAGTGAAAATGTTAGAGTGGATGAAAATTTCTAGAAACAAGCCAGATCTTGTAGATATGAATCAAATGATGAAGAAGAAAGTTAGATTGTGCAAGTATAGAATCATAATCATAATCATAATGGATCAATATAATAGAATGAAGAAGATGCAAATGATGAAGAAGTGGAAACAAAAGAGTCTAATACAAAATAAAATCGAAAGACTCCCAAGAACTTAAGGTTAAATCATTCAGAAAGTCAGATTATTTGTGATAGGAATCATGGTGTTCAGACTAGAAGATGAATTTATAGAAATCAAATTTGTTTTATTTTTAAGATTGAGCCTAAAGATGTTGATGAAGCATGTAAAGATGAAATTTTGGTTAAAGAGATGGAAGAAGAATTGGAACAGATTATGAAGAATAAAACATGGATTCTTGTTCCTAGATCTAAAGACAAGAATGTGATCATTACTAAATGGGTATTCAAAAATAAATTGAAAGAAGAAGGTGAAGTGGTTTGAAATAAAGCTAGACTTGTTTTCAAGGGATACTCACATATGGAAGGAATTGATTTTGAGGAGACCTTTTCTCCTATTGCTATAATTTAAGTTGTTAGGATGTTTCTTACATGTGATACTTACAAATATTTCAAGGTATATCATATAGATTTTAAGTCAGCAGTCTTGAATGGAGAATTGCAAGAGGAAGTATACATTGAGAAACTAGATGGGTTTCCTTCTACTGATGAATATGACATGGTTTGCAGATTAAAGAAGGAACTTTATGGATTGAAAAAAGAACCTAGAGCCTATTATGTGAGATTGGATAAGTATTTATTGACACTTGGTTTCAGTAAAAGTACTGCTGATAGTAATTTTTACTTCAAAATTGATCATGATAATATTTTTATTGTTAAAGTCTTTGTGGATGATATTGTTTTTGGTGGAAATGAGAATTTGAGTAAGGAATTTATTGATGAGATGTAAAGAGAATTTGAGATGCCTATGATATGTGAGATCAAATTCTTCCTTGGGCTGCAAATTACACAAACTGGTAAAGGTATTTTTATTTCTCAGTCTAAGTGTGTGAAAGAATTATTGAAAAAAATTGCTATGGATGATTCAAAACCTGTTGGTACTCCTATGATTACCGTTTGTAAGTTGACAAATATTGATGATACACCTAATGAAAAGAAGACAAGATACAAATATATGATCGGTGGATTACTATACTTGACACAAACTAGACCAAATATTATGAATTTCTTTTGTATTGTTGCTAGATTTAAAGTAGAACCAAAGGAATCACATGTTGTTTCTGTTGAGAGGATATTCAAATACTAGAAAGAGACATTTGACTATAGTTTATGGTATTGAAAGGATGAAAATTTTACATTAAGTGCATTCATTGATGCAGATTGGGTAGGTCAAGAAGTGACAGTGTTTAAATTATTGGATTGATGTGGATCGGTTATGCAATATTCTTTGTTGCTAACCTAGTGGTGAGTTCAGTATATGGATGTGTGTCCTCAGCTCGAGCGGCTCATGATTTGGATGTTGGAAAGATATTTTTTTATGAAAATGGTTGTTGATTAGTATTCTTGATGAACAATGTAGAGATGATTATGATTTATGAGACAGAGTTGTTCATGTTGAGGTCATGGTGTTTCATGTTGCTTTCTGATGTTTCTTGATCGTGTCCCATTTGTGTTGCTGGATCGCATTGGATTGTGTGATTAGAATTGAATATTTTCATGCGGCATTTTAATGTTCTTATTGTTCTTGGACGACATGGTGGTGTTGCATGTTGCAAAGGATCCTGGTGTGATTTATGGATATGGAGTGTGCTCGAGGATATCTGTATGGATCATTGATATGTCTTAGCCAACATTCAATAGATCACATTTTTTATTGAGTTGTATTGAATTAATATTGTTTATAATTAGGTCCCTCGCTGACCTAGTTGAGATATTTTGATTTAATGTATATAAATATGTAATCATTTGTAATTGAAAAAGTATGAGAGTGCATGTTGGATTAGATATGTTGAAGAGAAGATGTATGATTGGAATCTAAAATTGAGACAGAGAATTGATGTGCTTCATTGGAACTATTTTGGCATATCAGAGAATTTGTTTTTCAGTTTGTGATTTTAGAAAATGTGTACTTTATGATTTAAGATCAGAGATTATTGTAAGGCAGTGAGGCTTCCTTGGGATTGTGATCCTTGTTTTAATTGAGTAGTTAAATCTAGGAAGTGTGCTTGAATGCATGTGCATTCCCATTTGTAATACTCCTAATAGGGTATAATGCTTTTAATAGAGTACATTCATCTTGTGGGTTTGATCGCCACTATGGTTTTTCCCTTAACAGGGTTTCTACATCAAAAATCTTGGTGTTATGTGTTCATTACTTTTTTATGTTCCTGCATTCATGTTTATTATTCAAATTTGAGATTAAGTTGGCAATTTGGTTAAAAGTCTTAAGGTTTTGGACATAAATGATTCACCCCACCCTCTCAATTGTGTGTGCTACATTAATTCTAACAATGATATGTTCAGTTTACGTGAATTGTATGTGTTTTTAATTCCATGTTGTTCAATTAATTTAGACTAGATTTTTTTATTAGGGTTTAGGGTTGTCCATGAAGAGGAGCAATATGAGTATTCCTAAACCTGCATCTTGTGATTTTGATTATTGTATAGGATTCATATTGATGTATTACTTATGTTTATGATACATGTATGTATTTGTTTTATGATTTTAATATTAAGGGTTATAGAATATAAGTGCAGTGTAGTGAGTGGTTCTCAGTGGGGGTAGGGGCCCTAAGTGGATACTAGGATAACCCATTGGTGAGTTGATTAATCAAGTGATAACCTTAAAATAAATTGGGAGGGGGTAAATACATATTAATAAGATAATTTGATGCCTCAACCATACCTTGAGTGCTAGTACAGGCTAAGGATGAGAGTGGGAGAAGATGTCAGTGGAGACTGGCATAATCAAACTTCTATGTCCTCGTGAAAGGTTGTTCAATTCCACATGAGTCCTACTTGAGGGTCGGGGTCTAGATAGACTATCAGGATAACCCAAGGGGGTGAGGGCTATGTGATGAAACTCACCCTACTTGAAACCTAGATTATTTACCCATTTAAGTTTATTTCCTTGCCTCTGGTAGTCTTTCCTTTATTTCTATTCCTAGCCTTGTTTGGAGATTGGTTACCACCTTGCTTTCTAGTTGTGGATTATATGTGTTTGTGTGAGGCCTTAGTTTCTACCTCCTTATCTTAGTGGGAGTGGGCCTCCAAGCCCCATGTGGTTGGGTGATAAATATTTCTTATCAATGTTCAATTCATTCATGTTGCATGGATGGATCTTGTGCTAGTATCTTCATTTTGCATAAAAAGTTATCTTCATTATGTACATGATTTTACCATATTCCATGTTGCATATATATATA